>BPLR01009167.1:0-136159 GCA_021605095.1 Caerostris extrusa
AGTTACGTATTGCCTCCACTTTCCTTAACACCTCCAAGAATAGCTCTTAAAATCTTCCGCTCAAATAGACCCAAATGAGCCTCATCAGTTCTTGCCAAAATCCAAGTAGTTCATAGACCAAACAAAATGACGTCTAATAAGGTTTTTATATAACAAGCATTTAGTTTTTCTGCTTATGAACTGTGATTTAAACAGATTTCTTAACCCAAGTAAAAGGCCTCATTGGCAGACGCAATTCTGGTATTTCTAGCTAAGGATAGTATTTTGAGCAATTTCATTTCTTGATCCTAAGTATTTAAAACTGGAGTACAGATTCAAAAGTGTATGCCTAAGGTAATATTGAGGTATCCTGGAAAATATTTTTAGAAATCATATGTTTTGTTTTCCCTGGCGACTAATACAAATGCACTGAAATTTTTAATGTAAACTTATTGTACGATGCTAAACTACGTAATACTAAAACGTAGTTATTGCTTTTACATTAAAAAAATAATAACTACATTAATACACGTGCCAAAAATCCAGGAAGAAATACAGGTAGCTCTAATCTCTTTCTCGATAGATATTCAAACCTTGAAGTAAAAATTGCTTCATATATTCTTATTTAATCTTAAACTTTTATCTGCATAAAGCAGTCAATGTGTTAACCATTTTTATCCAATGATATTAGACTTTTTAATTCTTTCTAAATTAAATAAATTTTAATACTTTAATTTTACTCCTTCCTCGTGCAATCGGATTTGGTTATCCATCGTCTTTCTATAATTTCTTATGAATTTAAAAAAAAAAATTTTTATTTTTATTAAATTTTAATCCTTGTTTATTTTTTTAATTTTATTTTTTTTATTAAGAAATGTTTTGTAAGTGTCTTTTGTCTTTAATTATGGTATGCAACATGTTGTTCAAGTAATAACCTTTTTGAAATTCCTTTTTTAAACTGTCAAGGATAATTTAGTTTTAATGCCTTCTCGTACATTATGATTTATTATCGCGTGAGTAGTTATCCTTGTATACTTCGGCTTAATTTAGTTTTAATGCCTTCTCGTACATTATGATTTTATTATCGTTTATAGTTATCCTTTGTATACTTCGGCTTAATTTAGTTTTTAATTCTTTCTCATATATCATGATTTTTTTGTTATCGTTTATAGTTATCCTTTGTATACTTCGGCTTAATTTAGTTTTAATTCTTTCTCATATATTATGATTTTATTATCGTTTATAGTTATCCTTTGTATACTTCGGCTTAATTTAGTTTTAATTCTTTCTCATATATCATGATTTTATTATCGTTTATAGTTATCCTTTGTATACTTCGGCTTAATTTAGTTTTTAGAATTCTTTCTCATATATCATGATTTTATTATCGTTTATAGTTATCCTTTGTATACTTCAAACTTAATTTAGTTTTAATTCTTTCTCATATATCATGATTTTATTATCGTTTATAGTTATCCTTTGTATACTTCGGCTTAATTTAGTTTTAATTTTCATATACCGTATGATTTTTTATTATCGTTTATCCTTTGTATACTTCGGCTTAATTTAGTTTTAATTTTCTCTATATCATGATTTTATTTTATTATCCTTTGTTTATAGTTATCCGTTTTAGTTATCCTTTGTATACTTCGGCTTAATTTAGTTTTAATTCTTTCTCATATATCATGATTTTATTATCGTTTATAGTTATAGTTATCTTTTGGTTAATCAAGGATACCCTTTGTATCAGCATAATTTAGTTTTAATGCTTTCTCATGCATCGTGATTTTATTATTCTTAATAGTTATATAGTTATCCCTTTGTATAATCAAACGATATCTTTTAGTATCCTTCAGCTTAATTTAGTTTTAATTCTTTTATGATTTTTTTATCGTTTATAGTTGTTATCTTTAATATAATCAAAGAATATCCTTTTGTATCCTTCAACTTAATTTAGTTTAATGCTTTCTCATACATCATGATGTTATCATTTTTAATCATCATTATTTGATGAGCTCTAATGATTTCTAAACTGATAAATACTATAGGAATCGTTGGGAGTTTTCTTAAATTTAAAAATGATATTTTTAAAATATTATTTCATGAAATAAAATAAATAATGATATTACAAATAATAATGATGTGATAAAAATAGAAAAAAACCTATATAATATACAAAGGGATAACTAAGATAATAAATAAGTCATCATGATCATCATTAATCTTCATTCTTTATATAATATTTAAGCATTTATTTGTAAGACTCCTATAGTGTTTATATCAGATATTTAAAGTAATTTGGTTCATCAACTAAATTTTATGCATATTTTATTTAAAAATATTTTATATTTTGTTTCATTTCTAATAATAGTCACTATTGTAAATTTATTCATTAGTTTAAGTTTTTATTTAGAATGAGCACATATTTTTTTTTCCCATAAATACATTTCCATTCTGACTGTTGAAGTGCATTAATCTTGAATTAATCTCAGCACACATACTCGTATACCATCATTCATCATCATGCGTTATATCATCTACCATCTTGACTTGTGACTCTTTACGACTAAGGTAACCTAACTGCAAAAAAACATTTTCTGGCTTTTTGCAGTCGTTAAAAAAAAATAATAAGAAGAACAAATTGTTTGAATCTTCCAGTGGTAGCGTGCATTCTTCCTCACCACAGGAGGGTTTATAGGCAGAACAAGCCTTTTGCAGAGATTGGGCAGAACTCATTTCTCTTCGTTCTTGCTTTTTTTTTTTTTTTCTTCGAAGGTGCAACAGTCTCTTGTCTACTTCTTTTCTCACTTTTCTTCCATTGTCTCCCGATGAGGGTTCCACTTTGTTGTGCTAAAAGCGTTTTTGCACGGTGTCTTCTCACTTGTCCTCCTTTGCAGAGGACGATTTGTTTGCCAGACGCACCTTTGTATTGTTATCCTGTGGTTGTACTAGTGTTTGAAGGATTGATTAGTCTATTTGGGAAGCTCTCCTTCATTGTATCTGTGGATCTTTTTTTCTTCTGTGCCTTTTGGGGTTTTTGAATTCTTGTTTTTGTTTCATTCGAAGACTATTAGGCACAGCACACTGCGACAACGTCTTAAAATCGGTTGACACTTGAGGTATACAATATTTCTACAATATTTCTACTATTATATATATAACAGAAAAATTATATATGAATATATATATATATATAAAATATAAAACGTTACAGTAGTGCGCCTGATAGTATTCGATTGAAAAAAATGAAAATAAAAAAAAAAAAAGGCATGAGATCTACATTTACAATGAAAGGATATTTATGTGTGTCTGTGTGTTATTATTGAAAATAATTAATTAATAACTATATTAATTACTTTATTATATATGTATATAATTATTAATGCTGTTAACAACATTATATGATAACAACATTAATAATGATAAATTAAATAGAGTAATGATTATTATTATTGTCCCACTTTCAAAATGCTGTAAAAAAAAGAATCACTCGTCACAATGAGTTCAAATTTGAATTGAAGATACTTGAAGGGGGAAACGATATGGCATCAAAAAAGTTCAAAAAAAAAGGTTTCCCTGATATTTCCCATCCAATTTGGTATGATCTTGTCGTGGTGGATGAGTTTTCCACTAACAGTGTCACAACTGTTGAATGACTTGAAAGTTATTTTTTCTGTCAAAAAACCGAAATAATCAAGCACATTGAACACTACAGTTGGTTTAATGTGCAACTCATGCCAAATACGTTGTCATTTCGATTCAAAATATCGCTGGCAGTCGAATTCACTTTCATTATGCCGCTTACAGCGCCATCTATTTGGAACTTTCTCTTTGGAACTTTTGTGCCGTACCGTTTTCATCTTCAAGTATTTTCACTTTAAATTTGAACTTATTGTGATGAGTGGTTCTTTTTTTACAGTATTTTGAAAGTGGGACTTTAATTATAATCACCCTGTATTTGAAACAGAAAAGAGAAATCCCCAATTAATGACAATTATGCCAACGCCTGATATCTATAGTAGTGTTTCTCTTAAATGTGAGATTTTAATGACTGTCGTGTGGTATATAAGTGAGTGTAAATTTAATTTACCAATAGATTCAAGAATTGAGTAAAAAATTTCAACCATTTTTCGTGTAGTAAAAAATTAATTTAATATTAAAACAATTATTTATAAAGATGATTCATTTCTTCATGTGTGTACTTAATCGATTATTGAATTTTTCTCTTTAGCTTTCTATTTCTGTTGTGCACCAATCAAATTCGGATTTTCTTTGATTCTATAGTTCACATGCTCTTTTCCTTCATGTTTTTCTACATGAATTTCTTTTGTCTTTTTTTCTTCTCTCTCTTTTGTTTTCGGTCGCATTGACTTCTCGCTTGTATAATTTTGATTTCTGCATCATACGCGAATGCGGTGTCTCAATTCTGTTGCATGTCTAACCGTCATTTTGTCTGGAGAACAGGAGGGAAAAAAAGAAAAAAGAAAATAAAAGAGAAAGGGGAAAAAGAAAAAGTACCCTGAGTGAAAAGAACTTATGTTGTTTTGTAGCTCGATTGTTTGGTTTTTGGCTCCCACGAATCAAGCAAAACTGCCTTTTTTTTTTTTAAGCTACGAATTCTTTGAAATTCGACGAAGGCGATCTGTATCTTCAAGGTCAAGCACAAAAAATAAAGAAAAAAAAATTGAGATTTCGAACATCAATCTACTTTCGACAGTAAATTCAGTTGTGTTTTCTAAACACTTTTTTGTGTTGTTTTTGATGCAAAACTTCTGTGTTCTCACTTTTTTTATAATGATTCTCAACTATCATTAAAGACTTTGCTATTGTTTGAGCAAGATACTGTAATTCAGTTGTTTATTTATTTTAGATAAGTTCGCAATTCACACGTTCGCAGTTTTCTTTTAAAATAATAAAGTGTAATTATAGACTTAACCGCTTAAAATCGGTACCTTTTAAGCTACTGTAATTTTTAAATTCTTAAGCTATTTTTTTCTAACCATTCCGCCTGCACTGTGAAACTGAATCTTAATTGTATGTTATTTCTCTTGGAAGTTTAAATAAGTTTAAAATAATGATTTATGTAAATTAATTACAACATTAGTTTTCTATCTTTTTATTTAAATATTTAGAAGACTTTAAATAATTATACAATGAATTATTTTCTTGGTCCTGGTAAATATTTTCATAAGCTATTAAATTTTAATTTTCATATTTTTTGCTTTAAATTTTTTAAAAATATTTATTTTATTTTCTGCTATTAGAAATTGGTTTGATGTCCGAATGACTAGCGTTCTGGCTCTCGGTGCCACAGGTTTCGATTCAAACCGGCAGTGCCACGGATGTTTGTAGTGGTTCGGAATCCACTTTAAACCGTATGTAATATGAATGTATAGCGTTGAACGCATGGCTGACATCCATACCCCGTAAAAAGAAACCATTTCCTGTCTCGAAATCTGCCAGTAGGCAGACGGCCTTGGCCCACCTTGGGGCTGTTTCGCCAGTGAAGAAGAAATTAGATATTATTAACTGTTGAATTTGTGAATGAAATTAAGGAATATCTATAAATTTGTGTGTTTTTTCTTGTAATTTTTCACTGAATTTTTTTGCGAATAATAATATGCATCTGGTGAAAAAAATACTTCTATAATAGGTTGTTTTCCCCCTTGTCCTGTGCTGAAAGTTTTTAAATCTTCATCGACATTGATTGGCTTGTCTCTACGGTCATTTTTTGCGCGCTTTACGTTAATTAAACCGGGATTTACAGTTAAATTTGGATTCCGAAAAACTAACAAGGGCCCATGCCACCGCTAGATTCGAACGTGAAGCCTGTGGTACCAAAGGCCAGAGCGCTAACCAATTGGACATCAAGCCGTTCATCAACATAGATCAATCAACATCAACATCATAATCAGTGTGGATGAATCGATAGTCTAATGAATTTTACATTTGTTTATTTAATATATGTCGAAATTAAGCTGGTACTAAGGGACCTGATGGCTGAATGACTAGCGCTTTGGTGTTTGGTGCCGCAGGTTTTGTTCGAATGCCTGCGGCACCATGGATGTCTGTAGTAGTTCGGACCCCACTTTAAATCATAGTTCCTGGTCTAATATGACTGTTAGACGTAGGATTGACAACCCTACCTGATAAAAAGCAAACATCTCCTGTCTCGAAATCAACTAATATGCAATCAGCTTTCATGCCCGCCATGGGGCTGTTGCGCATTGAAGAAATTTTTGTATTAAAGAATAACACAGATTGATATTAAGATATACAATAGAAATATTCAAAAATATATATATATATATTCAGAAAAATTTCATTAGCATAAATTCTTACGGATTAAAAAACAGTCTTTAATCAATGAATTTTGATATTATTTTTATTGGCGAATATTCATATTTCACAATCTGCACGATTTTGTGAATCTTTAAAGATCAATCTCTGGTACTTTTTGATATCAAAATACACTGCTTAGTGTCCGGCTTTGAATTAAATAAACGAAAGCAAACTGTCGTTATACGATCGTTCACACTGATTAACCTGTACTGATTAAGTTTTTAAGAAAGTTGACAGGTAGTATTTACTGAAACATAAAAAAATTGAATTGATTCATTAAGGTTTTTGAATGCCTTAATCTGATTCTGAGTCTGCGATTCAGTGGAAAGGGGTTGACAATTGACACATCTAATTGTCCTTCTTGATACTTGATATTAATCATCATATTTATACTCCGAATATCACGCAAGTGTCTTCGCATTGCATTCAGCTGCCTGGTGGGATCGTAAGATCTGAAATTTGCATTGGTAGAAACGTGCTTCTGTCTTTGGTTTTTCGGACGACAGTGATTAAAAAAATTAAGAATCGGAAACAATGGCCATTAAGTCAAAGAGGATCTTATCTCGATTATTTATTATTGAACGGACTTCCTTATAAAGCAGCTGAGATAAATATAAACTATTGTGGTTGTGTAATGACCTTTTATTAACCCTCCTGACCAAAAGGCTCAGCAATGTTGGTACATATTGTTTTTCGTCACGTTATAGTATATGTAAAGCAAAAATCTTTTTGGTACATATTGTTCTTGTTATTGAATATTTAATTGTAAAAGAAATTAGTCGAAAATAATAATATGTAGTAATTGTTTTTCAATATTCGATGAATACAGGCTACTTCCTCTTAGAGATGTTTTTCATATGTTTTCTGAAGAGTATTGCGTCCTTTCAGGATTTGAGCAGATAGAGGACGTCTCCTATTTTTGAAGTGACTATCTCTATACATCTGACGAAGTTGCAGTCTTTCTCACCTCATAGATTATTAAATATATAATTGTCATAAAAAATAGCAATATTATGTAGTAATTTTCCTCTATATTCGATGAATACAAACTATTTCCATCTAAGAGTTGTTGTTCCGTATGTCCTGTAGTTGTTGAGTCCTTTCAGGTTCTACCGATATTGAAACTAATTGTAACGAAGTATGTAGTAATTGTTTCCAAATTCAAAGTCTCTTGTTCTAGACTATCTGATAAAAACGGAGGTATAATCTACTGTGTGGAGATATACCAAATAGTTTCTTTTTTTTTCTTCTAGACTATCTGATATAGCGGAGGTATAGTCTACTGTGCGAAGATATAGCAAATAGTGTCTTTTTCACTTAATCTAGACTGTCTGATAAAGCGGAGGTATGCGGAGATATCTACTGTGCGGAGGTATAGAGATATAGCAAAAATTTTCTCTTATTCTAGACTATCTGATAAAGCTGGAGCTTTTATTCTAGCTATCGGAGTTATAGCAAATAGTCTTATTCTAGACTATCAAAGCAAAAATGCCAATGTCTACTCCATCAAAAATTTATCTGTGTCTTCTCCATCACCATTTATTTTTAATTATAATTATTATTATAATTATTTTTAATAAATAATACTGAATGTTCTAAATAAATGAATACGCCGATTCCGAGGATATTATTCCAAGCTTAATATTCTGAAAAAGCATTATTAAATTTTCTTAACGTTGATAATAGATAATGAATGTCAAGAATAGAAACCTTGAAAGCGAGAAACTTTAAAAGAGACTATTAAAAAAAGTGCCCCATTTCATGCATCAGAAACTTTGAGTCTATTTTTTTTCAAAGACCAAAAGTAATTGAATACTTTTGAATAGCTGCATATGTTGATTCCGAGAAGTTGAATCTTTGGGAGTTATTCCAAGATGAATATTATGAAAAAGCATTCTTGGACTTTCGTATACTGTTAATGGAAAATGAGAGACAAAGAAAGCTG
Source organism: Caerostris extrusa (assembly GCA_021605095.1). Taxonomy (NCBI): domain Eukaryota; kingdom Metazoa; phylum Arthropoda; class Arachnida; order Araneae; family Araneidae; genus Caerostris; species Caerostris extrusa. Next base: position 8,267 of record BPLR01009167.1, read on the forward strand.
AATGCTCTTCGTCAAAAATTAAAAAGCAAATCAGACTGTTTCTATTCATAAAAAGCAGAGACCCTGATTGATTGTCAGCAGACCCCATTGTTTCATTATCTACATTGCAGGTTTTGCAAACTGTTTGCCAAATAAATTTGCATGATTGAATTTTGTTCATATCATTTTCCAAGATTTAATTTCTACTTGGGAGTATTGTTTAAAATTTAAATTTAAATTTTTTTCTTTTGCCATTTTTTTTTTTTTCGTAATAAAAGCAGTATGTCTTATTGTCTTTTTCAGAATGAGTCATTGCTTTTTTTTTTTTTTTGCATAAAATTATAATTTTGTCAAATGGTTGTCATCGTTGAATTATTTATGTAAATATTTAAAACAATAATTAAATTTAAAAGCTGTTTCTTAATTATATTATATTTCAATAACTTTGAAGATGGTTAAACATCATATTACGGAACATGCCCAAATGGCTCTTATTGACATATGAAGTTGTATATTCTATTGTCTGAACTTTCTGTTTGTCAGTGTGCTAGTAATTTAGGGCAGATGAAATATGCATTAGTAAGACAGACAAGAATTGTATAATCAATTTCCTTCATAAATGGATAAAGAATTTTCTATTCTTTAACTTTTATGTTTGTTCTGCGTTTAATAGTATGGTATTATGTCGCGTTTATTTATATTTGGGAGAATATTTTAGGTTTGAATACATTCATAAAAGTGACTTTCAGAGAGAAAAAAAATCGCTACAAATTTTTTTTTTTTTTTTTTATAAGGTTATTTTAAGAAACAAAAACGAAAATGTTAAAAACCAGTTGAGAAATCAAAATTCGAACAAAGATTCAGTGGTTTGATTTAATGCGTTAGAAAGTTCTATCAAAAATATTTTAAAACAAATTTTGTTGCAAAAATTAAATATAATCAGTTCGAATTGGAATTGGTATAATAGCAACTTAATCTTAGTAGAAGAATTGCAATTTATTCTTTGTTAAATTTATTTTATTCATATACTGTGTATACCAATAGCTACAATTTGTAAGAATTTTATAACATAAGACAATCTATTCAATTTTAAGAAATATAAATAAAAATTCTTAAAATATTCTCTGAAATGCCCCTATTGTAAATGGTCATTCTTTGTTTTAGCCATATAATGAATGGTCCTGTTTTAATATTTAGCTATATAATCCCTGTTAATATTTATTTTTAAATTTTTATACCGATCTTCATTTTTATAAGAAGAAAAAAAAATTTTAAATTAATAAATGCTTAATTTTCAAATAGCAATTTCCACGATTTTCCTTATTTTTCGCTTTTTTTAAAATTAAGTGTTCTGTAAGAATGGCGGTTAGCATGGGATTTTGAGATTTGTAACCTATGATATATTATACATGATTCCACTTCATTGTAAATTAATTAAAAATAAATAATTTATTATTATTACTCTTCATAATTTGTATGGTTAGTAAAAGTATTTTCAATTACTATATCCTTAATTTTTCCTACTTTTGTCCTTTTTGTAATTAAATATTCATTAACAATAGTGCTATGCGTTGGACGTACATTTTTGTTGGTTTCGATGTTGGAACATGAGACATATTATACATCGCATCTTAATGTTATGTAATGTGTCTTATTATAATTATAATTTTAAATTTGTATAACATTTGGATCTTTCCATGACAACTTGTAACACTTTACACATCAAGCAATCTTTCAACCAATCACCGGGCAACTGCTAACAGCAACCACCAATAGCAAAAGCGCTGTGATTGATCTTTTGAATAATGTTTAACTGCCTCCATTATTTTCAAACTTTTTATTAATCCCTGATTATTACATTTGTTTATTCTTACTAAGATTATATTTATTTTAATTACATTTTATAAAATTTAGCAATAATTATGCAGCTTTATTCTAATTATCTATTCTTTAACATTAAATTTAATACGAAGATTTTAAAGATCTCAGGAAATGGGTTTCTCCCGGGTTTCCTCAGGAACTCCGAAACTGGTACGTCCGTTGCCATTGCAGAAACCCTCCCCGTTTATTGTTGTTCTATTGTTTTCAGGCACACGCCTGCTCTGTACCCTCCTACTTCGGCTGGTTTCCGAAGCCCCTATTCGACTGCCTTGCCTGTCACCTCTGCCAATCTGACGAGGTTCAGCCCACCCACCTTTGCTATCGCCGTATCCGGGAATTTCGCACCCGGCCCCTCATCACCACGGGACCAAAGCAGGAGCTCGCATTGCATCACTCCAACCACAGGTATCAACAGTATGTGAACCTTTTTGAACTCTCATTTTCTACGTATTCACACTTGAAATGACTTATGATATATATGTGATCACATATGATAAATGTGTGATGTGATTATATTTTATAAATTTACACTTCACATGTGACTACATGTTATAAAGCTTAAAAAAAAAAAAAAAAAAGATGTAATCAACAGATTTCCTTTGCAGCATCAAATTGGGAGAGATCTCACATTCGTCAAAAAATTTATTATCTTTTTCTTATGTTGCAATGTTGTTATTAAAACAGTAACCATAAAAATTTTTTTGCTCTTTCAGATAATTATTTTAATACAATCTTCAACAATATCTGTCAACGTTAAATGAATAACATTCTATTTAATAATATTAAAAATAATTAGAAATTCATTGCTTTATTCTAAAAAAGTTTTAATACATTCTTGAATATCAGTCAACTTTAAATGAATAACATTCTATTTAATAACGTTATAAATAATTTTTAGAAATTCATTGCTTTATGCGGGAAAAAAAGTTTACGAGTTATTGCCATACTAGTCACAGTAATGCCATCTGGTGGCAATGGAAAACGTATTTAATGTTGCACGTGCTGCCATCTATACATTAAAATATATACTTCAATAAATCATATGGTTCTATTAGAATAAAAATAAAATTTTCTTTTTTGAATGTATATAAAATTGATAAGTTAAAATGTTAAATTTGTGTTTTATTACTAGAATACTTCTTTTCAGTATTATAAAAGATTTTTTCTAAGCATTAATAATGATATCTACTCTTTCTATTATTTAACTAAAGGCACTTAAAATACATTCAAAATTTACATATAATTCTTTATCATTAATTGCAAATTGAGATCTTACTTTATTTTCCAATTCAATTATAAAAGAGTTAAAGTACTTTATTCTAAGGTAGTTTATTTTGTTTTATTTAACTTTGTGGTGCATTTAATTTTTGATATTGATGCTATGTAGGTATTGCACTGCATAAAATTTTTTAAAATTAACTTAAAGATTCCTTTATATATTTATATATATTTTGTAATTAGTATTTTCATAGGTTTGTCAATTATTGAAATTTTCCTTTTAATATTACAAATCAGTTAATTAATTTCAATGCCTAACGTTATTTAATCATTGATTACTATTTATCAGGAGCTTGCCTGATTACCCAACTGAACAAAAAGTACAACTCAAGGCTGCTGTGCCCACCAGTAGTCACAACAACAACAATACCGTGGAGAAGAAAGTCCACATCAAGAAGCCTCTCAATGCTTTTTCATGTTGTACATGAAGGAGATGAGAGCAAAGGTCGTCGCAGAATGTACCTTGAAAGAGAGTGCAGCTATCAACCAAATTCTAGGCCGTAGGGTAAGTGTTTCTCCTTTAAACAAGTTCCAATAGTGGATTACTTTCTAAATAATTTGGCAAAAAAATAATTACACAAATTTCTTACTTAATTGTCATGATATTTGTGCCTGGAATCTAATTTTTTATTATTTTTCTTTCTTTTTTATTTTTTTTTTATGATTTAATCATTGTAAATTTATTTTATAACCAAATCTTAATTAATATATCTGGGTTGAATCTTAACTTATGTAACTTGGTAACATTACTGTAGAATTAAATAGTCTTTAAAAAGTCTTTGCAGGCTATTCTAGAGACCTGGAATTACTGTGCAAAAATTTAACTTTGTGCTTTAGAGGATGTTCAGTAGTTTTCCCGTAATACATCAGTAATGCTGATGTCCACATATGTGTATATCCGCGATAGGAAGGATCATTGCCTTTAAAGAGGATTTTTAGGAAAGGCTTTATAAGAGGAAACCCAGGAAACTTCCACTAGAAAGCAACCATGGTGATTGCAATAGATGATGTGTAAATGGCCATTGAATTTCTTCATTTTTGAAAGTAGTGACTGCTACAGATGCCACTAATGGAATTGAGTGTTAATTTTGCATCATTGCAGTGCACTATTAAGATTCAAAACCAGATTTGTAAAACTTTGTCCTTAAAACCAATTTCATTTATACAGATGCTATTATAGTCTATATATTCAATTGTAAATTAGCTGTTTTAAATGCTCATAGTTTAAAACTGTGTGAATTGTTTCTATTTTCCATCATTGTTTGTGTGACTTTGTGTAAGAGATCTGTTGGCATTCATTTTCAGTGGCACAGCTTGTCGGGAGGAAGAACAGGCCAAGTACTATGAACTGGCTCGCAAAGAACGTCAACTTCACATGCAGCTGTATCCTGGTTGGAGTGCGCGTGATAACTGCGCTCTCCAGGTCAAAAAGAAGAAAAGGAAAAAAGACAGGAACCAAGATGGAGGTACAATATGTAGAATTTTTCAAAAAAATATTTTTAATATAGAATTTGTTTTTAAATATTTGAATACTAAATATGAAGTCTGCATCAAAAGTAAAGGCAAAGAAGAAAATTTTTATCCCCATACAATGTACCTAGAATTTTGAGATTACACATATCCCAAATATTTCATGTGCAACTTTAATAATGAATTTACTTCAATAAATGTAAATATGATTCAAATCCTCATTTGTTCATTATTTTTGATACAGGCCTCAAGTTATCCAGTATGGGATGTAATAATCATATTATTAATACTATTCATTATGTATTAGTACTATTCATTGTTATTGTTAATGTAAGAAAACAAACGAAAAGGACAATTTTATTAACTTTTGATCAAATATTACATATGAAAATATTTTATTTTCTATACTCTTATACATTTGGATCAATATATTAGTTAACCTTAATTAGTTTTGTTAAAATGTAAATAAATGAATAATTTTTAATAGTGCTTAAACTAATTTTATTCAAGTTTATAAATTTTCCATTTTTTAATTTTTTTTTTCTGATAAGTATTTTTCTATTTTTGAATATTTCTCTCTCTTTTGTCAAAATTAACAAATAAGATTATTTTGTGGGGTTTTTTTACCCTTTAAACAAAAATATAATAATTATTTTATTTTGATAAAAATAACATTTTGTTGAAATTACATAATGTGTTATGTAACTATCATTACATAATGTAACTATTTTCGATATATTTTTAAAAATATTTCTTTAAACAATTTTAAAAATTTGTTTTTAGAAATTTTATGTTTTTTATCTTTTTCTTATTTTTCAGAGCATATAAATTTATTATGCTGTAAAAATTAATTTTTTTATTTGTTATAAAAGTGAAGATTAAAAAAATTTTATTCAAAACAAAATCAAAATTTTCTATTGACTTTATTTGTATAATACAATCTACCTTATTTAATTTTCTTAAATTAATTGTTCTATTGCCCATCATACTTGGGAACAAAAAAAAAAAAATGTTACTAAATTATGCAATAAATATATTAAATTCTATCTACAATTTTGGAACTATTTAGTTCATATCATATAAATTATTTTCATTATTTCATGAAATATATTAATTTAAAATGATTCTGTTTCACTAAATGTTTGCATTTATACAAACATGCAGCCAGGGGTCGATCAAATCACCTGTAAGTAACTTTTTGTTACAGGCTTCTGGCTTCAAATAATTACGCTTATTATTCCACCTAGTTGACAATTTTTTGTAGTTTTTATGTTTCTGTCTTTTTATTTGCTTTGTAAGTGTATGGATTACTGTTTTTTTTATTTTTATATTGCACTTTTAATTATGAAGCATGCTGTTACCATAAAGCATGCTAACTGTTCACTAAAGATTGTTGAAATTTATATTTTTAAATCATGTGAAAAAAAAAAATGCACGTTATGTTAGTTTATTTATATTATTACTAACACTGTTTCTTTTAAAATTTTCCTGAACTTAATATTTTCTTGTATTATTTCTTTGCATTTTCTTTCTTCTCTTCTTAATTGATTGAAAAATAATAACTTGCATTGCAAGATTTTTGCATGCATTTCTTTCTTAATGCTTTTCACAGCAATTTTCTTAGAATTTGTGTAAAGTAACATTGTAAATAAATGTGTTGGTACAATAGATTTTTATTGTAAAGCTGTGTAAAACTTCAGCCCTGATATTTCTGTTTCTGTTACCACGTGTGTAAGTGTGCCTCCTCTTTTTGCATGGTAAAAGTTGAACAGTTTCTTTACACAATTTATCTGCACTTCTTTGTTATGTCAACAAGGTGGAATAAATTGTTTTAAAAATATTTTATGCATTCATAAAAGAGTGCTAAAAGCATAGAAAAATAAATGTAGAAAAAGTAAAAAATTTCATTTGAAATCTCAGGGCTGAATAATTTTTTTGTTATTCTTTTTTTTTTTTTTTTTTTTTTTTTCAATGATTTCACCTTTTAAAAGGAGCAAAATATTTTGCTTTTTATAAATCAGTTGGATTTTAATCTAATACTCTTCTTACAGACGGCAACAACCTCAAGAAATGCAGGGCCAGGTTTGGCCTAGATCAACAGAGCAGTTGGTGTAAACCTTGCAGGTAGAAATTAAAAGTTTTTAGAATTAAAAAAAAAAAAAAGCAAATATTATTATATTTAAATTGTAAATCTTTTATTATGCATACTTTGAAATCATTTATATTATTAAATTCTATTAATAATAATAATAATTACATATATTATCTGAATAAATCCAAATTTCAAAAAAAAAAAAATAAATAAATTCTTAAAAATAAGGTATGATTATTTGTATATAAGTTGAGCATTTAAAGATATAATTATAAATAATGAATTAAGTTTGAATGACTTCATTCTTTATAATAACTACTTTGAATATTTATAATTTTCATTTTGTTTACTAAGAAAAATTCTACTGCAGGAATATGAAGTGTACATTTTATTGTTGATAGAACTCATCTGGTATATTACTACTGTAAATTAACAAAACATATATTTTTAAAGCTTAGAAGAATAATTATTTTTCATAAATGCAATTAGCTCAATGATTTTTCTTAAACTATGAAATTTTAATTTGTAGTAATATAATTTTAAAAGCAGGGTCATCATAATATGAAAGAATTTTTAATAATGCCACACAAAGGATGTTAAATTCCATTATTTTTTGGAGTCTTTATAATTTTAAGTAGGAATACCACTTCATACATCTATTATAACTCTATTTGAATAGTTTAATTTGTTGAAAAGCATTTATACACATTAAATTTTATATCATTCAAAAAAGAAATGTCTATTTTAAATTATAAATTATCCCAAAAGGCAGAAAATCAGTTGAAATGTAAAGTTGTCTATTTAGGTTAGTCATTACATTGCATGCAGTTGAAAAAAACATGGAAGTATTTCTTATTCTTTCAAAATCAGAAGATTTTTTTAAAATATGGGGGAGGGTGAGTTGACACATCTTTGAAACAGAGATTTAGATAAAATAACATCATTTTGATATGTTTTGGTTACAACCTTTTGAAGATTCACATAAGAAGTGATATATAATTGAGATTTTGTTGTATACTGTGGAAATGCCTCACTCACTACATGGTAAAGAGAGCTTTATTCAAAAAAATTTACATTAAGCAAAGGAAGATATTTTTATGGTTAAATTTTGTGATATAACTTATTTAAAAAAATTCTAATGTGGTGTGTATGGTTTTTCAGGCGGAAAAAAGAAGTGTATAAGGTATAAAGATGGGAATGACAATGGCTTCGATATGGAAGACAACATGGGTAGTGCTGGCAGTGTTGAAGCCCCCACTCCAGATTCCAACAAGACTGAAGACACCGACAGCCAAGACACGGACAATACCCACAACAATAACAGTATCGCCTCTCCTCAACTCAGCCCCTGCAATGATGAAATAGACACTAAGCCACGATTGGATAATAATGGGATGGTGCGTCCCACTAGCCCCCTTAGGAATCACCACGTCTTTCATCATCCTCTCAGTGTTCACCAACTCATCCAACCCCATTACAGCAGCAGGTCCACGCTCATTGCTAGGACAGACAATATCCCAAGGTTTCAGAACCCCAACGAGGCTGGTTCAAATCGGCCCACTCCCGCGCCTATGTTGACTGTTACATAGGACACTGGGAAATGAAACTCTAGTACTTTACACGATGTGAAGTATTGCCAAGCCAAAAACAAACATAAGTTGCAATCAAATCTTTGCCTCAAAATACATCACTGAACTGATAACATAAACTACTGTCGAATTTTCATTGAGCATTATATGTTTCTAGATGCTAATCTGTGTAAAAGGCAAACTTTAAAAGATGATGTTGATTCTTATTCGTTGAAACTAAGTATAAGAAATTGTATTAAGGATAATTAGTCACTAGAGAAGTAAGGTTATTGATATGTCTTAGCAAAAAAATTGATAGACTTTGTGCTCGGAGAAGTAAAAAACAAAGGATTATTTTTATAATACTACTGGTTATAAAATTGATTGATAGTAATATTAATAATTCACAATCACATTAAGTTGAAGGAAAGTATTAAAATTTCGAATATTTTAAAATGGATGGCAAAAATGATAATTTGTTTAAATTGGTGACCTAAATATTTGCATAAAAGAAAACACAAGTTATGTTAGGAGAAGTGTTGGATATATTTATTTTAGCAGGAATAAAAATGAAATGCAAATTTTCAGCAATGTCTTTATGGCAAGCAATTGGTAGAAAAATACTGATTGATTGGCGATTAATTTACATCGTCTTGAATACTAGAATTCAACCAAAACTGCATTAGATTATAGTGGAACAGGCATGTGCATTATTTGATGTTGCTTTTGTTGAAGTTTGTTTTTCAATTTCTCATATCTATTTAAAATTTATTCAATATATGCTTTTTATTTGTAAATTAATATATGTATGTGTATAAATCAGGGGAAACATTTGGCTGAAATTCAAAATTTTACAAAAAGAAATTTGACTCGTCTTTTTGATTTTATTTTAATTATTATTTCTGTTGCTTTATTGACATTTTCGTATCAAAATGTTTTTGTTTTTTAATGCTGTGCGCATCTTTCTAAAAGGAAAAAGTCACAATGGATAAAAGTATTAGCAACAGTGAATGTTTATTAAAATGTTAATTTGCCAATTAATGTTTTAATAGATTCTTGACAGTTTAAATTTCGCATACCTTGAATATATACATATTTATATTATTTATTAACATATGTAATAGTGATTATTTTATGTGATAGTGCTTATTTAATTTAAAAGCCATAGTTCAATTTGATGAAAAGTCATCTTTTTAATTACCGTATTTTTCACATATATAAAAACATATTTTATAAGATATATTAAGTTCCATTATTATACATATTGTGATATATTCACAAATTTATTGATATAAAAGTAATTTTGAGTCTGGCATAAAAATAAGGAAATTTATATAAAAAAAAAAAAAAAAACTAATTTTTAAGCAAGAAATAAGGCTATGTAATATTATACTTTTACTTATAAGATATTTCAATTAAATTTTAATCAAACCTTTTTAAAATTTTTCTTTACTTGTGTTGTTATATTTATTGGAATTGTAATAGGTATAAATTTGATTTTTAAATGTACATAATTCGTTTTTTTTTAACATTTTAATGACTTCAATTTTTAAATATTTATGATGATATTATTCATATTAAATCATTTAATAAACATTTTTATTTAATATAATAAATTCAAACTGAGCTATGGACTTTTTTTTTTTAATGTTGCTAATACATTTTATTCATTGTGACTTTTTTCCCCATATTTAGAAAATGCGTGCAGTTTTTAATTCTTTTTGTAGATTTCAGATATTAAAAAATATTGTTTTGTCTACGAATTTTTTAATTCGGAAAGGTATGTTTGTAATCATTGTTGATTTTTTTTTTTTTTTTTTTGTCTAATAGGCCTGTTTGCAGTACAGTCCAAAATTAATGGACTTAGTGTAAATAATCATTACATTACATCATATCATTCTCATCAATTAATGACATAACTGAATTGAATGTTTAACACAATATAGTCCACAAAAATTATTTGTGTGATGCTTTTTACTATTTTTTACATTTTTAGCATTTATAAAATTGGGATGTATGTCATTTAGGGTATATGTCTGCATTTAAATTGTGATAATTCTTTTACAAAGTAAGCAACATTATTAGAATCATTATGGCATTTTTATGGTTGTTTTTTTAATTTATGACTGATGGAGTATATGTTAAGCATTCTATTCAGTAATTGTATGTGTGTAGTTTTGAATATAAATATTAATGTATATTGACTTCAGAAAGTACATAGAGATTGATTTAAAAACCTGTATGAATTCTGTTTTGAAAATTTTTTTAGACTGAGGCATTTTTTATGATCTAAAATGTTTTATGTGTTTTGTTATTTATAAAAATATGGCAATATTTCATTGAGAAAATCAAAAGTGACTTTGTTTTGAACAGTCTTTGATTAAAACACATATTGGTTTTATCAATGCATATATAAGCGTGCAATATTAGGAAAGGAAAAAAAGTCATAGAAATACTTAATTATGTATTAATTTGAAGTACTATTTGAGTTTGAAATTAACCGTAAATTTGTTAAGCATTTTGAACGTAACATACCCTATCATATATGATCATTCCACATAAAATTATCTATGCAATTTATTATACAACATGTCATATAAACTTTCTGTTAATGATATAAGTGCTTCCCAATCTATGCAATATGCAAGTTTGTAGAATCAGTTTTTATCAAACATCTCATAAACAAGAAGTCATATCTACAGCATAGCCAGCCAAAAATATTTCAACGGCACTTTGCCAAAAAAGGCATTTATAATATAAAGATCAATTACATTGAATTCATAAAATGTCATGCTGGAAAAGTTCAATAATTTTGCCAACTCCATTGAATTTTTATTACATAATATAAATTTTGTTTTTTCTTTCAGCTGGCTTTGCAGTAGTCTTTTAACTCAACTGCCTATTGGATAGAGTATATTTTTGTTCTCGACTACGCACACAATGTACAGTCCATGCATTTTTAACTGTGCAATTTATTGATAATGTAAATTTCTTTAGGTTCAAAAAAATTGCTGATTTTCATATTTCTTGTGTGTGTGAATGTTTTTTTTTCTTCGTGACTTGCAGTATTTCGTATGCATTTATGTTATCCACTGGTTTTCTTGCAATTGTTGAACTCATATCTTCCACTTTGGGTAGATATGATGTAAAATATCTATGTACAAAGTCTATGATTCATTGTTGTATATGTTAAGATGATTCTTTGTAAAATTTTTGCCAAATAAAGATTGTACAATTGTATACTTTTGGATTATTAATAAACTTTGAAGCATTATAATGTGATTTTTTTTTAACATTTTCCTATACTGTTAATGCATTTCTCAAAAGTCATAATGACATAAATGCATTTGTATATTTTCATTTCTAGTATCCAGAAAGTGTGAAATCATTATAATTAGAAATATATTCAATGTCTTAAAATGAATAAATTCAAATATTTCATATGTTAGAAAAATATTCAATGCAAATTTACCTAGATTTTAAAATTAAATACGATAGGTGTCAGACATTTAATTATGCAAAAAAAAAAAAAAAAAAAAGGATATATGTAAAATAATGATAAATTTAGATCTTTTAAAATTAATTTTTAATTCTCTCAAAATATAAATCAGGTAAATCATGATGCATTTTTTTTTTTTACTTAGAATTTATTCCTTGGTCTTTTTAATGTGACAATGACACTTTTAAAACAAACATTGCTTTTACATCCCATATATATTTATGATTAATTTTCAGTGAGACAGAAAAAAGTAATGTCAGAATGAATAATAATTTTTTTTTTTTTGCATAATACAAAAATTCAGAAGTGTTAATATTATAATCATTAAATATTAATTTACACTATTATTTTAAAATTATTTCTGTTTTACAAAAATATTTGTTTAATAATTTATATATTTTATGTGAGATGAATACCTGTTAAATACTAACAATTTTCATTTTAATACATAAAACACACATTTCTTTTTTTTTTTCAATTTAATAATAATAATAATATGAAAAATAAATTAAAGGCAAATTTTAAGTACAGATAAATTGTGAAACACATTGAATAAATTAAATAAATTACTGAAAATAAAGCATTCTGCAGCTAAATGTATCGAAGACATTTGTAATAAAAAAAAAAAAAAAAAAAAACCCGAACAAATATTTGTCTAAAAAATAATGTAAAGAAAAATTATAATTGCATAAATTAAAATTTAACTGCATTTTTACCAGAGAAGTTTTAAACCTGAGACCTATGCTTTGATTTCCAAAATTGTCAAATGTGAAATTAGAAACAAGGAATTCACTTTCTTTCTATAATGATTTTCAAAGAACATGACCGCTGCAGGAAACGTTATTAGTCATACTTCGAAATCTACTGATGTGTTACTTGAAAAGAATTATGATTGATACATGTATTGCATGTATACTTTTTTGGCTTTTTCTATTGCATATGTGCCTTCCCTTGACATTTCAGTTATGAATTATAGTGCTTTTATCTTGATAAAAAAAATTATTCTTAAGCTCAAATGCACTCACTGCCTGGAAAGTAATTAGGAATAAAAAAAAAAAACCTTTTGTCATGGCAAGCACTATTCAAATTTACAGTCCAAAGGCTTGGTCATCAAATTGAGTTTTTAAATGTTTTTACATTTTAAACAGTAATTAAACGATCTCAAAACCATTCTAACATGTGTTAACACCAGGGCCGGATTTTCCTATAGGCTAACTAGGCTTCAGCCTAGGGCATCAAAATCAAGAGGGGCTTATATTCAAATTGTTAGCAAAATTAGAATTACACTATTCTAAAAACAATAAACCCTAAAACACTGAATCAAAAATAAGGAGAAATTCTACACATATGAATAATAAACAAATATAAGTAATTTACAAACTTAAAAATGGGAGGTGAAAGGGCATGAGTGAAATAGGGCCTCTTTCCATCTAAATCCGGCCCTGGTTAACACCATCTATTGTTTAAAGTCAATGAAATTTTTAATTTTTCTAGTGAGAATTTTAATTTGAAATTGTTTTTTCTCCCATAAGTTTAAAAGACCATTTTTCAGGAAGGGATCTTAGTATCCATAAAACTATTTTTGTGGCAGTTGGTGCACTTACATAACGCCAATGTGGCTCTTCTGCTAGCATGGCATCTTCAACGTCTTGTAATAAGAATTTGTAGTTTTTTTCTTGAACCTTCTCGGAACACTTTGTTTTGTGTACCTTCTTTTTAGTCTTTTCGAACAAGTGTAATTTGGATTTCTTCTCCTCTGGCGAAAGATTGTTCCAAATTTCTTCTAGATGACGCTGAGTCCACTACACATTGAAGAAAAAGGCACATTATGTTTGCTATTTTTGTGATGTAAAATAAATGCTGTGTATAAGTAAATATAATAATGTCTGACTTGCTCATTTGTGCAAAGGATTGATGAATTAGCGATAGAGATGGATGACTTACACCCAAATCAAATTTAAGGAATAATAAAGCATCAATGAATTGATTTGCCTATTGGCATTTAAAATCTTAAATAACATAAAGGTATAAAATAAACGTGTAATAAAAATATTTGCATTTTTTTCTAATTATACCAATAGAAATTACTCATATTCCTTCCCTTTATTTAAAACAACAGACTTGCATAATTTAATACATCTCAAGGAGCAAATTTAATTAATAGAAGTACTCGGGTATTCATCAATAAGTTTTACTAAAGAAATATACATAATTTAGTATAGGATGAAATAATTAATCATTATTTTTGTTGCTGAGAAAAGAAATAATGGGCTTTGAAGTTTGAAATGGAAACTCTTGATTCTAGATAACGTGAGGAAACTACATCCATTGTTGTCTCATGGCATCTATTAGGCTGAAACTGCAACTTGTTAATTTTCAACAACAATTTCTCTTTCCAAACATTCAATCAATGGTGAGGCATCATTTAAAGGAAAATCTACATTGAATACCATACCACAATTTTCATTACACTCCTCCAAGGATGGTAGGAATTGGATCCAGCTCTTCTAGGTTCTGTAGTTCCTATTGACGTATATAGCAGTAATTGGCGTTGAATGAACTTATGTTTGGAATACTATGATTTGGAAAAATATATTTAGTTGGATGGCAAGTAAGGTCTTTGTGTTTTCACATGAAAGCATTGCGAAAACAGAAAGAACTTTCTTGCCAACCCAATAAGTTGCTATGATCATAATCATCTGTCTATATGACATTCTGTTGCCCATAATTTTCCAACAGTGGACGTACCAATCGAAAGTTATTCAATTTATTTGATGTCACGATGTTAATTCTATCAGCAGTACTGTGAAATAATGCTACTTCACCTGTTCTTGCATGTGTTGTCTGAATTGAACTTTATTTTCTTTTTAAAGTCGTATGTGGCCATTTTTGTTTGGTGATTTGTCGCAAGGGATAGAGGATTTTAGAGTTTTACCAAAACAAAATTCAAATCTGAATAAAATTGTTGCTTTGTATTAAATTTATTGTGAAGCAAATTAAAACGTAAACAACTGCAATATGTAGAAGTGATAATTATTCTGATGAAACTGATATATTCTCGTTCAATCAATGTAAACTGTAAATGAGAATTTGTTCTTCATTGAATAAAAAATGTGCAAAAATAGCCCCACTCACATCACTCCGTAACAAAAAGGTTTACTGAATTTGGTGTCTCAAATCTGTTGAATTGCTGTCTCAATATAAGAAGTTTTTAAGTTAATGTTTTTATGTTTTCTTCTCCAAAAACCTCCCTTTAAGAAATTTTGTCAAGGGAAGGGGGGTGGGGGGCGTAAGTGTCTCTCACTTCTCATTGAGTAGACACTTTCTCAATCCATGGTCTATCACCAATCACGATGCAACAACTCACTTCGTAGTCCATCTATAATTGTTTTAACCTGGGAAGGTCCCACAGACAATCGCTAATTTCATGAGTGTCATTATACATGACACCAAAATCTGCTATCAGATTTGAAGGGCAGGTTTTTCTCATTAGTACAAAAACACTCATTCCATGTAAAATAACTACCCACAACTCTGTTTGTCTGCTGTCAAATTTGAGTGATAGCTTGTTATTATGTACTTGTTAAAAAATATACATTCCTTTCTCCTGGGAACGGAATGCTAAAATTTTTCCTTGGGAAAAAATGCTACAATATCTATGAAGTTTTGTATACTTGTATTTTTTTTTTTACGATGTTTTTTTTTTTTAAATATTAGGTTTTATTAAAAATAAAATGGATGTAATGATGTTGAGTTTTTAACTTACCTGCATTATGTCAGTAGTCGTGGAGAAGTCACCTGGCTCAACAGTGGCCACGTGAACTCCTTTTTCTTGAAGTTCATAGCGGAGAGCAGAGAAGAAGCCATTCAGGCCATGTTTCGTCGCGGCGTATACGGCCACTCCAGGATACACCAAACGGGCAAGAATACTTGTGATTGTTACCACACGGCCTACGGAAAAGATGTTAATAAATAATAGCTATTTTGAAAATGGAATTGATACATCTGATAGCAAATACTTTAGAAAAAAAACTTTATAATAGCATGCTTAATTTAATCATATATAATTCAATATACTGAAAGCAAAATTATTCGGAATCAAAAATTCAGATATTTGGTAAGAATTTTAACAGTGGTTCCACCTACGCAACCCTGTTTCCTCCTACACACTGCAAGAACGAGCGCTCCTTGTGTCGTACAGAAGAAATCGTCAGTAGGCTTCGAGACTCTCCCTAGAGAGGACGTACAGCGAAACAGGCGCTGCTGTTAGTTACAAGCTCTCATCCCGCTAGAAGTGGAATGTTTCCACAACTGTATAATTAGCTGCTACTTCAGAGACGTTTAGTTTACGCAATTCAACATATTCGCTGCAAGTGCCAGTGAGTCAGTTCGTGAAATATGGCTAGAAGAAATCACCCGGACGATTTCACACGTGGAAGAATGACCGGAAAGCTGGAGGAGGGGCGTACTGTCACCAGTGTAGCTGCAGAGTTCTGAATCGACAAAAGTGTCGTTTCGCGAGCTTGGAAAGCGTTCCAGACCACAGGTACAGCTGTTAGAAATGTTGGTGGTGGCCGCCTGAGGAAGACAAGTGAAGGGGATGACCGATATGTCGTCCTGCAAGGCGAAAAGAGACCGACAGTAGTCAGCAAGGGCCATTGCTTAGAAACTGTGTACAGCAACGGGGCGACAAGTGTCGCGGTTTCACTGTAGCCAGACGAATTCACAAAGTGGGCCTATTCGCCCGCCGTCCTGAACGCTGCCTCCCGTTGAAAGTTGGCCGACGCGTTTACAGTGGTGCAGAGAGCACAAAAACTGGACAACTGATCAATGGAGTCGTGTCCTCTTTACGGATGAGAGTCGGTACTGTACCAGAAGAGATTCTCGACGCGTTTTGATTTGGAGAGACGTCGGGACCCGGTTTTATCCCAGTAACCTCAAGGAAAGACACCGTTATGGTGGTTCTGGAGTTCTTGTCTGGGGAGGCATTTTGCTGAACGGGCGAACTGAGCTCCACATTTTCGACAGAAGATCTGTAACCGGGGATCGCTATTGTGAGGAGGTACTCCTTCCCCATGTGCG
Organism: Caerostris extrusa; assembly: GCA_021605095.1. NCBI lineage: Eukaryota > Metazoa > Arthropoda > Arachnida > Araneae > Araneidae > Caerostris > Caerostris extrusa. The sequence goes on from BPLR01009167.1 coordinate 25,116, forward strand.
TCTGTTCCGTGGTGCCATTGGCTCAGACTTTATTTTTATGGATGACAATGCACGACCACATCGGACTCTTGCTGTTGAGGAGCTACTGGAAAGTGAAGATATCACTCGAATGGATTGGCCAGCGTACTCTCCAGATTTAAATCCCATCGAATATGTGTGGGATGCTTTGAGGAGACGCATTGCAGCCCGCTTACATCCTCCAGAGAACACCCAACAACTCAAACAGATGCTGATTGAGGAATGGGCACTCCTACCGCAAGAAATGTTGCACCAGCTGGTTCTGAGTATGCGGAGACGGGTCGAAACCACCATTGCAGTGAGGGGAGCGCATATCCCATATTAAGGAACATCTGCTTGTTGTTCTTCCTCTTGGATAGACAATCATAAATCTATGCGTTCAATAAAGCTTGCTTTTTTTTTTTTTATTCCATACCGTATGCATTGTATTCCTTTTTCAGCGCCGATGCTTTCGTCATCCTTTACGTACATAATACTCTCCCTCATTTCTGAATGCCATGTCTCACAGATGATTTCTGATGGAGTTATGCAAAAAACCACCTCTTGCTTAAATTTTGTACACCAGTGTACTTGGAAGCCGTAACAAACCAACTCGAGTCCTTACATACTGAAATCAATCGTTGTGTTGTAGAAATTCACTCAGATATTCACTTTGCGCAAAGCGGTTGGTTCAATGTTGAAGGACGTAAGCCTAGATTTGCATATCACAAACAATTTGATAACTTTTGATTGGATAATGTTAATTAGGCTTGTTTTACCCATATTCGTGCAAACATGAATCACATTGATTGGGTCGATGGTTTTTTTTTGGAAACATAAAGATAAATTTAGACATGTGCATAAATATGAATATATGAATTTTTCAACAGTGAAACTGTGATCAGGGGCCTGATGGCTCGGTAACCAGCACTATGGAGCTCAGTATCACAGATTTCAGGTTCGAATTCCGGCGACGCCAGGGATATTTGTTATGGTTCGAATCCACTTTAAACCGTAGGCCCCGGTCTAATATGATTGTTGTATGTCGGACTAACAACCCTACCGCGTAAAAAGAAAACATTTCCTGCCTAGAAATCTGCCAGTAGGCAGACGGGCTTGGTTCACTATGGGGCTGTTTTGCCATTTATGATGATGATGAAATAGTGATCATTGATAGATAAATATTAATATATGAATTTTTTTACGATGAAACAGTAAACATTAATATATAAATATGAATATATGGATTTTTACATCATCATAGAAATGATTTTTATAGAAAAATAATGTAATAAGAAAAATTTTTATTATGTTATTTTTCTCAAAAAAAAAAAAAAAAATCTATGCATAGTTTATTATTTATATATATTATACAAAAACACTAGTTATACTCCTTTTAAATAAGAAAAGTCTTACTAACAAATACAAAAAAATTTTTATTTTGACTAAACATAAATGGAAATTTTACAAAATGTTTAGAGTTATCCAGAAATGATTTTTATTTGAAAAGTAATAACATTTTTAAAAACGATTTTATTTATAATATTCATGTTTCCTTTCGTATTTCTTAAATAACAATTTCATTTTTTTTTTTTTTTTTTTCCCCCAAATGCATATAATTAGAGACGGCAGTATACAATCATTATCCATTCTTCTACTTAATGAGTGAAAATTTAAACATACACAAATTCTAAAAAAAAAAAAATTATTCAACTAAAGTTAATTTTTTTTTTTGCATTATATAAAATGAAAAAAATATATATATATTATTTTTATACAAAATATTTTAGCATGGAATTTAAATATTTTGTACAACAGAAAAAAATAAATAACTGTAATTTTATTATTGGATGCAAGTAGATATTCTGTAATAACTCACCGGGTACTTGGCATATGAGTGGCAAGAAATGCTTCGTGACACGCATGGTTCCCAACAAATTGATGTTGATGACTTCTTCACACATGCTGGGTGTCATCAATTCGAAATCTGTGAATGCTAAAACTCCAGCATTATTCACCAAGCAATACAGACCTGTTAACATAATAAACAGAGCTTCTTCACAATGACGTAAAATTTCTCATCGATGGCAGGCTTATTTATTACACATACGAGTTTGGTTTTTAACAATTTCGTTGCAGGTTACGTAAATATGTTGGTAATAGTTCTTGCCCGGCCGTCGAAATGGATTTTTGACAGAAGGCAACTTACTTTTATAACGAACAAAACATGATTATGTGTATTATATTGATTACTAAGTAATATTTAGGCCTTTCCCGATCTACGCGCCAGTGCGTGATAAGCACAAGAAGTAAAATTATTTCCTAATGGTCACATTATGCGCTGGGGCGTATGTGTAAAAATGAAACAAACTAATGAAAATCAGTAAAAAAAATGCATTATTTTTGTATTATACTTTGACAACAATAGTTATTTGATATAAATAAAATATTATAAGATGATTATGCTGATATACAATCTAAAATATTATGGGCACCTAGGGATGAAATGAAATCTTCATCGTTGTCATAATTAATGGGGCCTGATGGCCGAAGTGACTAGGACTCTCTGCCCTTTATGTTTGCATCGCATTTTCTTTGGATGGCAAAAAAAGTTATTCCCGAAATGCCCCATTATGCAATAAAAAAAAACTGTATACGATTATGTGAAAATGTATTAATCCGTAAATAATTATTCTAGCTTTTAAACTATATTCGTACTACTTGTATGAGATAAAAATTGCAATATAATTGCTTTTTCGATTAAAAAATCCTTAACTGTATGACTCATGGCGCAGCGACGAACAGAGGATTTGGATTCAAATCTAGTGGCTGTGTCCTCTGCAGTCATTGTTGAAAACAAACTTATGACAATTGTGAAAGCTTGTATAAGCACTTCGCATCGTCAACGACAAATGTGAGTTCTCCGTGTTTTCTTTCATAATATAAACAAATTTGGGACAATCAATCTAAAAATTCTCCATGAAAAGCAATGCCCATCATCACATGCCAATGTTCATAGAGGGCAAGATTCACTGAAGTATAAAAATTGTTTTAGCCTTTTTTAATATCTGTGATTTGGTTTGATTTGTCGCTCTATGGTCATTTTGGCACACTTTGGGCAGATTAAATCTTGATATACAGTTTAACGTGGATTTCGAACCACTAACAGACGTCCATATCACCGTCAAGATTCGAATCTGAAGACTGTGGTACCAATGGCCAGAGCGCTAACCAATTGGCTATCTGGCCGCTTTAAGATTGATGAATACTGAAATTATAAATAAATTAAAAGAGTAACTATGATGAGACAAATATTTTCAACCTTTGTCTCCAGGAGGTAGATTAGCTTTAACATAATCCACAGCCTTCAACACCAGGTCATCTCTTGTTATGTCTACGGGCACGATGTGCAACCTGGTGGAGCAAGACTTCTTAAGGGCGAGTGCCCCTTCGCCCTTTGGCTGCAGGCAACCGGCGAAGACATGCATCCCCATTTCATCGAATCTTCTGGCCATTCTGTGGCCCATGCCACTGTCGCAGCCTGGAAAGAAACAATTGATTACTTTCCTAATATTTATTTTAATCAAGCATGTGAAAAATTTCTGTACAATTTGTTTTCTCTTTATATATATAATTTTTCTATAGGTGTGTTTGTCTGAACTCCTCTAAACGGCTGGAACGACGAGGAAATTTTGTGTGTGTTTGAATGAGTCCCTGGATGGTTCCGGTTTACAATTGGATTCAGTAAATCGGGTTCTTCTGTGCGTGTATTTGTCACTGAACTCCTCTAAACGGCTTGAACGATTTTGTGAAATTTTTGTGTGTTTCAGTGGGTGATTGGATGGTTTATATTCCCAATTGGACCCGGTAGGTGGCACTGCAATCGGCATAATTCTTCTGTACGTGTGTTTGTCACTGAACTCCTCCTAAACGGCTTCAACGATTTTGATGAAATTTTTTGTGTGTGTTTGACAAAACATGGAAAATGTTTTTATGTTATTCCCTTTGTTGTAAGTCGCCACCAGATGGTGCATTATAAAGTGGTGGTGATGAAGTATACCAGATGGTGAAGTATATCAACTTCTGTATCGTACAACCAAACCCTATGAAATTGGTAGTAATATGTATTCGAGTATGGAAAATAGGTTCGCACTATCCACTTTATTGTTATTTGCTAACAGATGGGGCTGCAGCATTTCATCTTATATACCGTTCAAACGATATCCATGAAAATTAGTAAACACATGTATTAAAACATGGAGAATATATAAGCGATATGCAATTTTCTACAATGCATTTTTTTTTTTTTTTTTTTGGAAGGTTTTTTTTTTTTGCCAGGTTCTTCTAGTATTTCATAATATGTTACTTTTTAGTGTAATAAAGAATGGGTTTATGATACAAATCATGTCGGATAGCTGCAACTGCGCCTAAAACCATTATTTCATAATACTTATTACATAATTCAGAAGTAGTCATCTTTGGTCTATCAATCAATGCTTTTATGATCAACTTATTGATTTTGGTTTGTTGAAATAAAAAATTAAAAAAAAAGGGTTATTTTCTAGTACAGATTAAAAATATTTAATGATACTCCTTAGATCTAGATGAGATATGTTCAAGCAATCTAGAATGAAAGAATCAGTATCATATTCTCAAAATAATGTTTCGTTAATATAAAAATATTATATTTTTATTATCTTAAAAAAAAACTTTATTTCTTTATTATTTACTCTAAAATGTTGTTTTAGCATAAATCTTGGCAAATCTAAAAGTGTAGTCAAATGCAAAAAATAAATATAAATTTTTTTTATAAAAATATAAAATATGAACAAAATATCTACATTAAATTCTAATTTTTAGAATCATTTACAATTAAAATTTTTGTTATTTAGAGATGTAATCAAAAAGTCAAAGTTTTTGGCTGAAATTAAAGATACTGCTGTGTCCAAAAGTAAGACCAATTTTCAATTTAAAATTCCGGGGCTTACGGAATATAATTTTTCTTTCTTTATTCTAAAGCTCACGTCCAACAAATTAAAAATTTGGTGCTTGCAAACCGTCGATTTACAATTAGAGACCTTGTTGATGATGTTGGAATTTCGAAAGGATCGGTCAATTCCATTTTGGGCCTCAAACGCGTCAAATCTCGATTGGTATCGAAAACATTGAATGCGCCAGCTCACACTGCATTGATTCTTCGTGACTTTTTTTTTGCCAAAAACGAAACTCATATCTTTCCACAACCACCGTATTCACACCGTGCGACATAAAAAATGCTATTCTACTAAAATACATACTATGCCCTAAACTCAAAATACCACTCCGGGGATACTGTTTAGAGTCGATTGAAGAGATTCAACGTGAATCGCCGCGTGATTTGAAGGGCACCCCTGTCGATGACTTTTTAACGTCCATTGAGGATTGGAAAAAACATTGGCATAAGTGCATTGTGTCCGGAGGGGATTACTTTGAAGGCGATGAAATAAATTTGAAAGAATAAATAAAGAGTTTTTGAAAAAAAAAAAAAAATTGGTCTTACTTTTTGGGCACAGTAGTATTGAATAAACCAAGATGTGATGTTTATATGCTTTCTCGTTACTTTTCGTTACTTATATGAACACAAAGAATTCTTACCCGTGATGAAAACTGTTTTGTTGCCGGCTCCTTTCCTTGGTCGGGGCAGTCTCCATGCCCAATGAATTAAAAAGGAGAACCCAACCACTATTTGAAATCGACAGTCAAGAATTAAATTGGTCAAAAAGTCCAACACAAACATGATCATTTTCAAGCCTATTATTAAGAAAAAGAAAATTATTTTAAAAGTTAATCAAATGAATTGTTAATTAAAAATGAGAAGCAAGTCATAAATTGAAATTATCACATAGAAATCATTGACAAATATAATATACAACAGAAAGTACGAAGTAATTCAAATGAATGGTACAGAAAGAAAACATACCCATGACTGCTCAAACTTATTTATTTCACAAATACTAATATAACGTTAACGTATAAAAAATATAACGTTCAAAGATACCAATTTTTTATTTGACAATATTGAGAATATTCATTTAACAATGAGTTCGAATCAGAATAATTCGAATGTGTGTTCTGATTCGAATCAGTGCAATTCAAATCAGTGTGAATCAGTTCGATTTGAATCAATGCGAATCTGTTCGTATCAATGCGTTTTGAATCATTTTGCGACTTTAATAATATTCAATAATACTGAAAATGGTAAAAATTTAAAATTTTTAAAGCAGCTATAAAAAGTGCTGAACAAATCGAAATGAACAGAGCTTTGATGGATTTATCACCCATCCCTAATGAACTTGCCCCGTGTAGTTTTTACAGCAAATTTCCAAATTTTCAACGGGCATGATTTCCTCAATAAAAACTTGCACCGCATTGGTGTAGCTACTAATGATATCTGTCCCCTGTGCTTGTCGGGTGAAGCCATGGACTTTTACATTTGATAACATGCACTGCACTTGATTTTATAACTTTTAATTCTGACACTTCACCAAGGCTAAATTTTATTGGGCTGCTAGAGTTCTTATGGCGGATAAGCTACAGTTTGATGCAGGGAAGAAAAAAAACTCCTCAGTTCTATACAAGCTAAAAAATTTCAAATACCTAATTCATTTAATTGAATCATACTTGTATTGTAAATTAAAAAAGCAGAAAAAAAAAGAATTGAACTACTTTGAAATTATTCCATCAATTTTTTTCTTTTGTAAGTGTTTTACAAAAACCTTTCTACAAATTACGCAATTGAGCGACATTTTGAAAAGTGTTAGTAGAAAAACTCCGCGATTTGGTCAGTCAAGTTTCACAGATTGCTGAAATTGCATCAAAAGTACATTTTCTACATCTTCATTATCAAATGACGAAACCAAAGTGTGTTCCGCATGAGTTGTTCGATGGTATCAACTGCATTTAGTTCTCTGTCACGCTACAATGGAGCTAATTAATTTTTAATTTAAAAAGTTTGCAGAATAGTAATAATGCATCTTCTTTTACTTCCATTGTGGTTTTTCATGTTATGATTTTTTTCTGTTCTTAAAGTTTCATTTCTCAGAATTGTTTTGCAAACACCAGGAAGTGATTTTCAAGAACTTTTATGTTTGAACTCTGTACTTCATTATTAGGATCCCATCTTTGAACCTTTATAACAGGTTAGTTTCGATAAACCTTGCAGTTTTAGAAATAAAAAAGTACTAGATCTGGGAACATATAATCAGTGTGTTTATTCTTGCTTTGTAAAATAATTAGGCTCCAATAACTACGTTTTTTTTTTTTTTTTGATGAAAAAATATAAAAATGTAATAACTAGAATTATCTTATGACAATGGGGCCTGATGGACGAATGGCTAACGCTCTGGCGCTCGGTGACGAATTTGAACGTGGAAAATGAACGAATCTCACGTTCCACAACCACCGTATTCAAACCGTACGACTTCTGGCTATTCCTAAACTCAAAAGACCACTCCGGGGACGCCGTTTTGAGTTGATTGAAGAGATTCAACGTGAATCACCTCGCGCTTTGAAGGCCATTCCTACCGATGACTTTTAGCATGCATTGAGGATTGGAGAAAAGTTGGCATAAGTGCATTGTGTCCAGGGGGATTACTTTGAAGCGATGAAATAAATTTGGAAGAATAAATAAAGAGTTTTTGAAAAAAAATTAAAAATTGGTCTTACTTTTTGGGCACAGTAGTATATATATGCACTTTAATCTAAAAGCAAAAGGGCTTCATTTCAAGTTCACCTGTACTTATTTACGCTCCATTATCTTTTTCAGGCAGATATTAGGATCGTTCAAAAATTCTGATAATTTTTTATTGTCTATGAAATATTTATTCTGACTTTTTTTATCTGTTTATGTTTCAGGAACTCTGCTTTTATTTACATTTTTGTTTTGAATTTATTTTAAGATCATTCTAGAAGGCCTGGCTTATCGTATACATTTACATTTTTTAAGAAGAATTATTTTAAATTAAAAATTGTTCAACTTTCTATTACATGTTTGTATTTGATGCTAAATAATATTTAATTAAAGATATTATACATCAAAGAATGGTAACAGAAACAACGTGATTAAATATTCCAAGAGAAATTTTTAATATAACTTAAAAACAAGAAATCATCAAAACTGATTTTAACGTTTGTAAACATTTTAAACCACGTGACGTAAAATTATCATCATCAGTGGTTTGGTTTGTCGCTCTACTGTCTGCACACTTTGGGCTAATTAGATCCAGGACCTACAGTTTAATATGGATTCCGAACCACTAAGCATGCCACCATCCAGGACATCGAACCTGCTGGATTCCATGTTCTGGATCCTTACCACCGCCAGGATTCAAACCTGAAACTTGTGGTACCAACTGCCAGAGCGCTAGCCAATTGGCCATCAGGTCGCTTATCATAGATTCGCAACAGCCCCATGGTGTACCAAGGACGTCTGTCTTCTAGCAGACGAGAGTTGATTTTCTTTTTACAGGATACTGTTGTCAGCCCTACTCCCCCCGTTCTATAATCATATTAGACCGGGACCTACTGTTAAAGTGGATTCCGAACCACTACAAACATTCATGGCCCCGCTGGGACTCGAACCCGAAATCTGTGGCACCTAACAGGTCCCTTACGTTAAATTATAAAGGAGGATTTAACGTTCGTGTAATGTATACCTTTACATCCTCCTTTATACTGTGACGTTACGTTTAACGGATATGCTACATACTCATTTACATGTGATGTAAAATTTAGAAAGGTATGTCTGTATGTTAAAATTATTTTATGTAAAAATGTATTGAAATGAATAAATGTGAAACTCACTGTAAAAATAAGTAAAAAAAAAAAATTCGCATTTGTAATAAGTAGAGCATAGATAAGTTAAAAATTGTGAATATGAATTTTATATGCAAGAAAGATATAATAAAGGAGGAATTAGCATACTGATAACATTCATATCACACCATGAACTGATTTTTATTTTTCAATAAAGTGGGTAATACTGCTTTTAAAATGTAATCGAAATCTGAATACTAAGTTGTTTCTTAAAATAATAATTTATTATTTCAAAATTACCATTTAGTTGATATATTAATAAACTGCTAGGTTTACATTTAATCGATTTTAATTTAAATTGGTTGGTTAAATTTGGTAATTTTATATACTAGCAAAAAGGCTTGTTGGTCAATTGGCTGGGGCTCTGGTCTTTTGTTACCATAGGCTTCAGTTTCGAATCTTGGCGATGGTATGGACGTTTGTTTGTGGTCCGGAATCCACGTTAAACTGTAGGTCGCCGTCTAATTAGCCTAAAGGATGCAAAAAGGACCGTACTAGCACTAACATACTAGGACATATACTAGCAAATAACATTTTAGTTGATATATTAGTATTCTTCTACTTCATTGGCTCAACAGCCCCATGGTGTGCCAAGGCCGTCTGTCTACTGGCAGATTTTGAGACACGAGATTCATTCTTTTTAGGGGTAGGGCTATCACCCAACGCTTTACAGTCATATTAGACCGGAACCTACGTTTTAAAGTGGATTTCGAGCCACTTCAAACATCCGTGCCACTACTATGATTTGAACCCGAAACCCACGGTGTCGAGCACCAGAGCGCTAGTCACTCGACCTTCAGGCCCCCATTTACAAGTATTAGGGGGCCAGAAAGTAATGTTGTTTTACAAGAATTTAAACAAATAAATTTTTTTAACTAGTTTTCATTGTTAATTAATCAAGTAATTGCCCTCATTATTAACATCTTTTTGGCATCTAGTATGTAGTCAATAGGTTTTTGAGCACAATATCTGGAGATGGTATTCTGGATATCCAAATTTTCAAAAAAAATTTTTTAGTCACATAAAAGTGTCGTAACCAACAGAATAAATGGAAACCGATGGTGCAATGTCGGGCGAGTATGTTGGTGAGGCAGTAATTCTTAACTCAATTTTAAATTTTTTTTTCTATATTCTCTTGCATCATCACTTTTCAATTAATGATTAATTTATTGGATACAATTGTTCACATTGAAAAGTCAATATTCATAGTTTGTCCAAGTTTCAGCAAAATGAAAGATTCAGCGAATACTTCACAAATCACACAAAAGTAGCTTTTTGGGATGCAAATCAGGCTTATTCGGCGACAGTGACTACCTTTTACGTTCTCGATTTCTATAGTCGGCCCATTTTTCATCTCCAGTAATCAAGCGATGAAAAAACGTTTCTGTATGGTGCCTTTGAAGCAATAAGTTGCAGGCGGTGGATCGATTAGCTTTGTTACCTTCGGACAGATTACACGGGATCCAAACACGCATGCTCTGCAGACTTTACCAATCTGCTGCAAATATTCTTGGAAACTCGACCAAGGTTAGTTAGGAGTGTTTGACAATTCCCCAATTGTCTGATACGAATTTGCTTTCACTTCCGCCCTTAACACATCATTGTCTAAAGTTGTTGGCATTTCTGATCGATATGAATCGGAAAGATAAAAATTACAGGATCGAACTTATAGTAGAAGAACCCGTTTGGCATTTACAAACATCTGTTGTTGTTTCTTATTCCACTTGGTAGACAGCGACATTTAGATCCAGTCCAAGAACCCGTGTGATATCATGGAAGGAGGGAAAGAGGAGCAGGGAGCTTCTTTTGAGATGGAATCATCCGTTGGTGGAAGTCTGACTTGGCTCCATGACGCTAACTTTTTACAGAGTAGAGTTGTCAGGCCTACACCCAATTTTCTGTAGTCATACTACATCTAGCCGCCTGATGGCGGAGTGGCTAGCGCTCTGGATCTCGATACCACAGGTTTCGGGTACCAAGTAATCGAATCCCGGCGGTACCATGGATATTTGTAGCGGTTCGGAATCCACTTTAAACCGTAGGTCCTGGTCTCATACGTCCGTAGAGCGTCATAGAGCCCAATCAGATTTCTTCTCACCCACATCATTTCCCCAGACTGTAATGGGGAAACTCCAGGCTCCCAGGCTCAGTGATGTGGTGTGGTGCAGTAGTAGTAATAGTAGTCATAATAGACCAGACCTACAGCTTAAAGTGGATTCCGAACCACTACAAATATCCATGGCACTGCCGGTAATCAAACCCTCAACCTGTTTCACCGAGGGCCAGAGTTTTTTTGTTACTCGACCATCAGGCCCTTTACGAACATCTAACGCACTTGGATAAACATCGCAAATGTTTTGGTAGCAACTGTAGCAAAAAAACATATACAATACCAGATATGTATTCTTCTTGTATTTGACTATTTCACCCCCACCCCCAAAAAAGTTAATTATTTACAGGTAAACGAGTCACTTTAACTTAAAAATATCTTTGGCACGATTTTGAAGTATACAATGAGACAATAAAGGATAAACAAACATTACTATTGCAAATACGATATTACTTTCAAGTCCCTCTATTAAAATTTAGTTGAATTACAATTTTGTCGATTTATTTTTGTTTCTTCTACTGATCAATAAATAAAATACAGTAGCTAAAAACGATAATTCAGCGATTTAAATGGAGAAATTTTCTTGAAATAAAACTCTTAAAAATATTTTTTCCTAACATTAAAATAAACAAATGAATATATTTTATGAAAAAAGGCATTAGTTATCACAAACATATTTATAATTTATGTTGCATAAATAGCTGCGTTTATTCATAAGGGTAGACATTAAGCGCTGTAAAATATATACATTTATTGTTTTAACAAATAGGATAAAAAAATGTAACTTAAAGAGGGACTAACAAAAAGTTATATTACGTAACTTATATAACCTTACTTATATAACTAACAAAACAAAACTTATGTTATATAACCTTACTAACAGAATTAACAAAACAAAACTTATATTACGTAACTTATATTATATAACCATACTTATATATAACTAACAAAACAAAACTTATATAAACGACAAACCAAAACTTATATTAGGGGAAAATAAATATTTCTAGAAAATTAAAATAGAAAATAAAGCAACCGGCAAAAATTATTACAATATATTACTTCCAGTTTTAAATCGTGTTTTTTTTTAACTAATACTGCAACTGAAATGGACTTGGCTGAGTTGAAGTGATATTTTTTTTATCTATTGACGTCCGTTGATCGTTTCCTATCTATTACACACAATGCATTTATCTTTCCATTTATTGATGCACACAAAATAAAAAACCCTTTTTTTTTTAATGCAAAATATACTTAAATAAAAGAGCTTTATCCTTGGACGCAAAAACTGCAACTATATAAAACTCCTTTACACTAAATATACTTTTTTTAAAAATATTTTACAGGTCAAAAATAATTTATTTGAATACCGTAGATATTATAAGATATTAATTTATTCAGATAAGTTCTACAAGTTTCCTTTTAATATCTTTTTCGGGTTTCACGCACTGCATACGAATTCATTCTTGGTGGATCAAAGAGTCACGTTTTGGTTTACGTGCCTTTTTACTTGTGTGTAGAGTACTACTATGCCCCAAAATTTTTTTCAAAAACTCTTTATTTATTCTTCCAAATTTATTTCATCACCTTCAAAGAAATCCCCTCCGGCCACAATGCACTTATGCCAATTTTTTTCCAATCCTCAATGCATGCTAAAAAGTCATCGGCAGGGATGGCCTTCAAAGCGCGCTCCGCTTCACGTTGAATCTCTTCAATCGACTCAAAACGGTATAGTCTTTTGAGTTTAGGGAATAGCCAGAAGGCGCATGGTATGAATACGGTGGTTGTGGAATGATATGGGTTTCATTTTTGGAGCAAAAGTCACGAAGAATCAATACAGTGTGAGCTGGCGCATTTAGTGTTTTCGGTACTAATCGAGATTTGACGCGTTTGAAGCCCAAAATGGAATTGACCGATCCTTTTGAAATTCAACATCAGCAGCAAGGTCTCTAATGGTAAATCGACGGTTTGCAAGCACCAAATCTTTAATTTTTTGGACGTGAGCTTCGTCGGTTGAGATTGATGGTCGACCAGAGGGCTCTTCGTCTTCAGCGCGTTCTCTGCCTTCTTTGAACTGTTTATACCACTTCAAAACATTTCTTTCCGATATAGGAATACTCACCGATTGCCTTATGCAATATTCTATACGTTTCCGCAAACAAAATTAAATGAAAGTTCTTTGCTGAATTAATTCAGACATTTCAAAAATCGCCGGAATCAATTTTAGCGTCTCACAAAGCCAGGCGTTACTCAAACACCAATAAATATTTTGACGTCAAATTCCACACAGATGTCAAGGACAGTGCCAGCAACCTAAAAAGAAAAAAAAAAAAATTGAAATTCCATTAGCCCCGGAAGTTTTAAATTGAAATCTTAATTTTTGAATTTATTTTTTGGACACAGTTTAAGTATTAATCCCTCCTTAAAGATGTCAAAATAATCAAATTTATTTTTATCATGTGTGAACATGATGTTTTCCTGATTAGATATCCGTGACGTTATCTGAAAATGAGGGCCAAGCAAATAAAACACCATTACAAATTTTGGGAAAATGGTACTTTGGGCCCCTTAACTCTTGAAATGATTCTTGATTAACGTTAATCTTAAAGAATTTTCTGAACAATTTGGCTTTTGAATTGTTTCATAGTATGTTTTGAATCACTTTGCATGTTTTGAGTTGGGATTTTAAACATTTGTATTTCCAATGGTCAATAGTGTAGTAGTGTGTTGATCAATTCCTTCTTTTTAAAGTTTCATATTTATCACTTTTGTTATTTTCCAATGCCTATTGAGATATATATTTCTTTTTATTTTATTTAGATTACTTCATTCCTTCATTTAAAACTAGAATGTTCATACTTTGATATATTCTTTTGGGTATTGTATGTGATAACGTTTCTTGTTGAATTTGGAATACTTGATTCTTCATTTACGACTACATTCTTTTGTATATTCTTTTGAGATTCTTGAGCAATTCATTCTTCATGAAGTTCTTGATCTATTCAACATTGCTATATTCATATGGCTATTTGAATTTGAAAATTTTTGTAGTATTATAATCAAATGCTTCATATATCTCTTGCATCTTGGCATAATCCTGAGTTTATCCATCCGTTCTCGAGTGTTCACACATGATAAGTTGAAAGTTTCACATGATTTCACCATTTTTCTTCTTCTTTAACTCGCTGTTGATCAACTCATTTAATGTTACACCTGGCAGCCGTATGATGGCAGTCTTTCGTGATAAAATTTCAACTTATAACTTTAAAAGGCAATACAAATTTGAAAGTTGTTGTTTCTTATCCCATTTGGTAGACAGCAACATCTAGACCAAGGGTGGCCAACCAACAAGCCTTCAATATTTTTTCCGGCTCCTGAGATTTATCACACTTTTATAAAATATCTTTCTTTCATAATGGCCAAATTAGTGAAAACCAATGTATTAAAAAAATACATTACGTGTGCATCCATATATTCAAAAATTAATTGTGGAGATTATGAGAAAAAATTGATTTTAAAATAATATTCTTCCTAATTTATGACAGATATTACCTGCTTTTATTTATGAGTTTACAGTTATTAAGAATAATTAAATTATATTCTCCTGATGAGTGGAGAAACAAATTTCACACTAGTAAAATAATTAATTTTAAGGATTTCATTTTTTTTATTTCATTTATATTTATATATATTTTATATTTCCTTTTTAGTGTTATATATTTCTTTACAGTGTGTGTTTAGAATCATTATTATTACATTATCTATGTTTACATGTAAGTATAAAAGTAAACAAAAATAATATCTCATTATGTTTCAGTTTTTCTCTCCAAAAAATGTCTGTAGTGAGTCTAAATCTAATATGGGGATATATAATTTTATATGTGGTCCGCGCAGTTATGATGCATTTCCAAAGTGGTCCCCAAGATCATTTGGGTTGGCCACCTCTGATCTAGACCAAATACAAGAACCCGTGTGGTCTCGTGGAAGGAGGAGGGGGGGGAGCAGCTTCTGTTGTAATGGAGCACCAGTAGGTAGTAGTCGGACTTAGCACCGTGACACTGATTTTTTATGGGGTAAGATTTTCAGTCCTACACTTTACAATCATATTAGGCCGGAACCTACGGTCTTAAAGTGAATTCCAAACCACTACAAGCATCCTTGGCATCACCGGGATTCGAACCCGAAACCTGGGGCATCAAGCGCCAGAGCACTGGTCACTCGACCATCAGGCCCTTATTTGAACAGCATTACATTAAAATTGGGTAATTTTGGAAAATGATGTTAACCCTATCTCTGTAGGGTTTGAGATAACTCAATTCTATTAACCGAAGTGCTGTAAAAAAAAATGAAAACTTAACCGATGTTGTTTAAAAGTATATTCAAATACAAATGATAAAAAAATGAAAATGAATATAACTGAGAAAAATTAGTTCAGTTTTACCATATTAAAAAATTGTATATTCAAATACAAATACACAAACATATTAAATCAAATACACAAACATATTAAATCAAATATAAACGCACATATTAAATCAAATATGCACACATATTAAATCAAATATACCCACATATTAAATCAAATATGCACACATATTAAATCAAATATGCACACATATTAAATCAAATATGCACACATATTAAATCAAATATGCACACATATTAAATCAAATATGCACACATATTAAATCAAATATGCACACTAAATCAACTATATACACATATTAAATCAACAAAAATCATTCATTTGCTATTGAGAATAGTAGCATTAGAAATACACGCCCAATATTGAGAACACACACTTGAAATATAGAATAGGGTTTCAATTTAGAATTGTGAATATTTTATTTATTTTTGCACATAAAAATTGTATTCATTTAGATGTGCAATTGAAAATTTCATTTAGTTACTTATTAATCATCAGCTTGAACTTATTTTTAATAGTAATTTATAATCAGCATATTTAATTTATGAGCGCATTAAAATTATAACAGAAAATTAGCTAATTAATACTCAAATGTAATAATTATAATTACTCAAATGAATAATAAGATCCTTTCTACTATCGTTGCTTTAAAAAATTGAAATGGTTTATAAATTAAATTTATAGATTACTTAAACAAGTAGAATTGTAATGCTTATCTTTCATTGCATGTTATTATTGTAAGTTTAAAAAAAAAAATTTATTTTAAATTTAAAAAGGTGAATGCATCTACTAAAAGATTTTTATTTATTTACGAGTAAAACATTTCTAAAATCTTACCTTTAGAAGTATCTAAATCTCTAATCTTTCTAAATATTTTAAAATACTTCGCAAATCAGAGAGCAAAACTCTCAACAACTTCAATCAGAGAAGAATAAAGTGTCAAAATTTGTCGAGCGTTTCTTTTGTTTTTCTTTTTGCAGCGCCACCTACAGCAAATTTATAAAAGCTTGTATTTCTTTACAATTCATTGATAATTTAATAAGTAGTTTAATCTATCTTTAATATCTAACGTTTTTGTGTTATTGATAAAACTACAGTATTCATAAGATTTTAAGATATTTATTATTATTTGTTAATTAAATATTTAAAAAAAAAACGACTTTAAAAACCATTTGTTATAATTTTAAAATGCGATGCGATTTATTTTTAAATATTATTTATTTTTAAAAAAACGAGATGTATTTTTTTAAAAGGAGATTTATTTTTTAAAGGCGATTTATTATTAAATATTATTTATTTTTAAAATGAGATTTATTTTTTTTTTAAATGCGATTTATTATTAAATATTATTTATTTTTAAAAATGAGATTTATTTTTTAAATGGCGATTTATTATTAAATCCGATGCTATTTTTAAAAATATTTAAGTCTTCATTTTAATTTATTTAATAATAGAATTATGTAAATGATTTACTTTATTTTTAATTTGTAACCAGCATTTAATTTGTAACCAACCATACTTGTATTGTATACAACCACCAACCATATTTATTTGCATTTATACGAGACTAATTATAAGATTACGAATATAATTTTAAAATTCGATTGATTTATTATTAATTATTAATTAATATTAATTTATGACTAATTTATAATTAATATAATTAATTTATATTTTAATGATTAATATTAATTTTTAAAAATGAGATTTATTTTTTAAATGGCGATTTATTTTTAAATGCGATACTATTTTTAAAAATATTTCAGTCTTTTAATTTATCTAATAGTAGAATTAAGTAAATAATTTTCCTTATTTTTATTCTTGCAAGCATTTACATGTATTACTTGTTGCATTATACGAGGGTAATTATACTACCAAAGATTTACATCACATTTAATTAATTATATATTATTTTGCATAATATTTTTAAAATCCTCAGTATACAAAAAAGAATTATATTCCTAAGCTTTACAAACATTTCAATATTTTTGAAGTATATTAACTATTTTTAAAACTGAAACTGCATATTTCAATTTATATTATTAATTTGCTTTTATTTGTGTTGAATCTTGATTGTTTGATATTTGGCATACATAATTTATTACTAGAAGTAATACAAAGTAAAATAAAATGCAGACGTGTAAAGATTAGCAATTTGAAAAAAAAAAAAAAATGTTTCTAAATTTAATCAGTGAATTTCACCATGATTGTTAATATATTTTGGGTACTATATCATTTAGAACGGACTTACTTGACTTAATGTAATTTTGAGATTTATGCTGTCCGAATGGCTGCTTTATCTCAAATTATCCAATTGCGATATAATAAAGAAAATAAAAGAAAACCAATAATAATTTACAGATTCGTATGTCACGAACCACTTCCAAAAAATAAATGTCAAAGGGAAAACTTCTTTCTTGTCCTCATGGGAATTTTTTTTTTTTTTTTTTAAACCATAAAAAGAAAAATTTCTTGACAAACACTTAAACAAATTTATAGTCTTGAATGTTAGTCTCCAATTATCTTGATTAATAAAATTTAAATTTGAACATTAGTTTAATGTGGATCAAATGGAAGTTTATTAATCAAAATAATCGGAGGCAGACATTCAATATTGACAATTTTCTTTTGTTCTATCTCTTGAGATCTATAAGTAATTAAATTAATGATGATCAAATGGCGGTTTATTAATCAGGATAATGGGGCATACATAGAACATTAACAATTTTCCTTTGTTCAACCCCTTGAGTTGAGTAATGATAAACAATTGGAGGTTTATCAATCAAGATAATTAGAAGCAGACATTCAAAATTAACGTTTTTACTTTGTTCTATCCCTTAAGATTTATAGATAATTAAATTAATGATGATAAAATGGAGGTTTATTAATCAGGATAATTGGGGGCAGACATTCAAAATTAACACTTTAGCCTTTTTTTCTGTCCCTTGAGATTTATAGATAATTAAACTATTGATGATCAAATGGAGGTTTATTAATCAAGGTAACTGGGAGGGGCAGACATTCAAACTTAATGCTTTTCTTTTTGTTATATCCCTTGAGATTTATAGACAATTAAATTAATGATCGAATGGAGATTTATTAATCGAGATAATTAGGAACAGACATTCAAAATTAAAGTTTTTCTTTTGTTCTATACTTTGAGATGATTAAATTAATGATCAAATGGAGGTTTATTAATCAGGATAATTGGGGCAGACATTCAAAATTAACACTTTAGCCTTTTTTTCTGTCCCTTGAGATTTATAGATAATTAAACTATTGATGATCAAATGGAGGTTTATTAATCAAGGTAACTGGGAGGGGGCAGACATTCAAACTTAACGCTTTTCTTTTGTTATATCCCTTGAGATTTATAGACAATTAAATTAATGATGGAATGGAGGCATCCAAGACCAAGCTATCTAAGTGTTTGCCAGCTGCATTAGAACGAAAAAAAAAAAAAACTATAATATTTAAATGAGGTCCCGGTACGGAGGACTGGAACTATAGCTCTTACAATAATTTAATTGTGAGTAAAACAAAGGCTAAATGCGAATATGTCGAGCCAGACAGGTAGCCTACAGCCCACGTAGGTTTGAATGTCTTAGGTACTTTCATTCTACATGGTTAAATTGCTCTTCATAAGTTAAAATAAAATCACTAATCCTGGCTATCCTAATCATGATGAGATAATAAACTTATCAAATTATTTTATTGTCATCGGTCCTTGATAAGTCTACAACGTTTAAATTAAATCTGATCGCTTAAAGTAGGGCAAAATCGAGCCCAAAGAGTCAGTTACAAGCAAACATACAGGTGAAACTAATAAAAAGCGTATTAAAAATGAAATACTGCAGTGGAAATTTTTATATTTTTTTTTAAAATTAACTAACATTAATTTTCTATTAGCCTTGGAGACTTCAATGCTAAACATCCAGTTCTCTGTTCATTCACTTATAACAACAATTCCGAAATTCTAATAAATTAGATCCTATACAACATTTCACCATACTTAATACGAGCATTCATACTCCTATTACGCCTTCATCTTTCTCTCTTCTTGATTTACCCCAACATTTCTTTCCGTGTACATTCAGATCTGTTTGACAGCGACCATTTACCAATTCAACTGTCGTTCCAACTCAGCCACCAACTTAAGAATTATAGACAAACAATACGTTGGCCTAAACTTATTCAATCTATCCAATATCATCAGCATTTCTTGCCTAAGTTTGAAACTTATTCAGAATTACAAAATTTTCTCTCAAACCAGTTACATAGTAATTATCAGAACTATATTATTTCTCATAAACCATCTCGACCTTTGTGGAATTCAAAGTATGAAAATCTCCTCCGTTACGAAAGTAATCTTTTTATATAAAGCTCGATCCCAACTTTCCAGAGATTTCTGGATCGCATATAAAAACTCTTCAGCTACTCTTCGTCGACTTATTTCTCAACTGAAAAGAAAATATTGGGACACAGTTTGTGACTCTGCAGGGATATAACGGTAGAATTTATACAATCATGAAAGCAATATCATAACAGGCATGAAACTCTTGAAAATAACAAAATATTTCGCACCTTCAACAGCTCCATCATTTCAGACGCTGATCAACAAGATAATCTCTTGACATCCCACTTTAATAAATCCTCCATTTTTCATTTTGTTTCTTTGGACTTTTCTGAAGATTCCACTCATAATTATAATAATCATTTTTCTTTTCGTTGAATTTACTGATGCAATTAAATTTACTCCCAATACTCCACTTGGAAATGACGGAATTCTAGCTAAATTTATCAAAGTTGTGCCCGATTACTACTTTCAACAACTTCTACGAATCTTATTATTAAAGATTCGATTCCATCTGGATTCCAGGCAATATACAGAAGAATGACCTTACTGCTCAAATCATTCCGATCCTCAAACCAAATAAAGATAAAATTTTCGAAAGAATCGTACTCAAGAGACGTTCAATTTTTAGATTTTTCTCATTCCGGATTCATCCCTTTTAAAGACTGCATGTACACTCTATCACTTCTTCACCACAGAATCGTTGAAGCCAAGAATATGAAGAAAAAATTTTCATCTTTATCAAATTAGATATTTCTTCTGCCTATGACTCTGTGTGGAGAGATGGATTAATTTACAAACTTTTACAGTTGGGAATCAAAGGCACGGCAGCAAAGTGGATTAACAATTTCATCATTAACAGGAATTTTATAGTCAAATGGAGAAAAACTGTTTCAATTAAATAGGCTTCCACACAGGATGTTGAACAAAGTAGTATTCTCAGCGCTTTCCTTTTCAAAATTTATATGCGAGATATCTTTTAAGTCATCCCTAAACATATTTTTTGTTCCAATGCAGCTGGCAAACACTTAAACAGCTTGGTCTTGGATGCCTTGAGGCAAGCGCTGCACAGACGTACTCACTTTGCATTACCCAGGGGGCGCGTGTAACTTGAAGATACGGACGCGGAGTAACAATGTCCCCGCAACACCCACGATCCTACTAGGACCGGGACCTACGGTTTAAAGTGGATTCGAACCACTACAAACATCCACGGCACCGCCGGGACTCGAACCCGAAACCTGGGGCGCACCGAGCGCCTTATTGAAGAGCGCCAGCCACTCGGCCATTCAGGCCCCTAAACCTATTGAATGCCTAATTTATGCTGACGACATCTTTCTTTTCAGCAGTGACTATAAACTTGAAACAATTCTTTCTAATCTCCAATTTTCACTGCATAAAATCTCACAGTGGTGCAATACTTGAATTTCCTTCTCCAACCCGAAAAAAGTAAAGCAGTTAGTTTTTCAAACAAAAAACAAGTTCCCCATCGACATAACGCTAATTTTCCATGGAAACAACACACCTGAATTCTGGGTCTATTTTTTTCACATAATCTCCACTTCAAGAAACATTTTTCTTACATTAAAAGAAATCTATTAAAAAACTTAATGCGATTAAAACAATTGCTGTAAACTTTGGGTATGTCGTTCATGGCATCTTCATCAAAATTGCAAACACTAAATTGCAAAATTCCAATACACTAAATATGAACTACAAAGAGAAAAGCTATAACAGGCTTTTGGATATAAAGTCCTATTCTTTTCTTGGATATTTGATATGAGCGATGGACCTTATTATAAAATTATATCACTAAGTAATTCTTTACCAAAAATTACGTAGTTTTTTTTGTGGGTGTATTAACCTTTTTGTATTACTTAGGGACAGAAGTCCTGAATGACACTACATTTTGGTGATTGTTCATTAATACTTTTGGAATCAGTTAAAGTCCACTGATTATCTGAAGATCTGTTTTTATTTGTATTATCTTTTCGTATTTCTTCCTGACAGTAATTGGATAAATTGAGATAAAGCAGCCAACGTAAGCATAAATCAAGTCAAGTGAAATGAAATGTATAAATCCTACGTTTATTATTTGGTGTTAATATTTAAATTTTATGTTGTAATTGAAGTTTCTTAAATATGTCTATTACTGATGATAGGATAAATGATAGTTTTTCTCATGGAATGACAATTCATAATTATAGTAAGAGAAGTGAAATGTCAATTCGTAATGATAATAGGAGAAATGAAATGACAAATTACATTCGAAGAAATGGTTGTAAAATTGTTACAGTGAAAACTCCTTGGGGCCAATGGTGGCAGACTAGTTCAGATGTATTTATTGAAGTCAATATACCTTCAAACACTGAGAGGAGACATTGCAGATTTACAATAAAACCAGATTACATTGAATGCTGTGTTCGAGGCCAAGTAATTTTCAGTGGAACACTATATAAAACTGTTCACGCTAATGAGTCCGTGTTTATTGTAGAGGAGAAAATAATTTCTATTACGTTAGAAAAAGTCGAAAAGGAGAAACAGTGGGTAAGCTTACTACAGTTGTATCCCTTGGATCAACATGAGATGTTCGAAAAACTATATTCTGAGAAGTTCCAAGTAGAAGATCTATCATGAGATCCAGATCCTAATTTTAATTTCCCAATTTTATTAAACTTTTGTGATATAGTTTCATATATTCCATATGTTTCTTAATATAGGATCTGAATGATCTATCGATTTTTAAAAATTTATTTTGTGCAAAATAATCTATTTTTGAAAGCTGCTTTTTTGTAATTAATTTTTGTTAAGTTATGTGAGAATAAACAATACTTATAAGAAAATTTTCAAAATATTTGTGGATTTTATAAAATCTATATAATTTTATCATTGTTTAATTTATAATGTTTTAAAAAAGAATATGAAAAGATCCAACTGTTTAAATTTACATAAAAGGATGTTCTTGTAAATTTCTTATATTTTGCCAATCTTTCAAGTGTTTATAATTTATTTTTTAATGTAATGCTTCAAAAGAAGCATACTTAATGATACAAATGTATTATTATAAAAGTATTTTTAACTTCATTGTATTTTTGATGATTATTTTGTAAAAATGCTGCATAAAGTAGTATCAAAATTGCATTTTAAGTGGCTTGTTTATTCACATGCTAAAACTATTCATGTATATCGACTATGTATCACATTTTCATGTATGGGAAATTAAAGAATAAAATAATTTATTCATTTTCTATTTATGTTTTCTGTTATTTGAATGTCATGATTTAAAATTCATGAAATGTAACTGAGGTTCTTTGATATAGTTTCAAAAACTATATATATTTTCTTTTTGAAAAAAGCTTCTATATTAATATAAAACTAAAATGTATGTAACTTTTATAACTGATAATTTAGATAACTGATTATAATCATTTTCCATTTTCTCTGGAAACGTGTATACTTCAAAAGTTGACATGGAATATTTTTATCTGAATTCATTGAAACATATCGGATTTCATTATATTTTGTCTACCATTTTCTCTTTGTTACTCTTTTTTACATAGTTTTATTTTTTGTTTCTATAATTTATAATTATTTTTAATAAAATCAAAGACTATAATATATAATTAATATTATTTTTATTAAAGCCATATATATTGTTATATTAATGCGTTACATTTAAATATGAATATATTACATATTTTGAATTCTTTTTTATTCATTATATTTTCATTATAAATTACATATTTAAACTGAATTAGTTTTAGTACATTATTTGTCTATGCACACCTAGTTTTCCATCTTTTATATTAATATTATATATGATCTACTATTTTGTGTTTTCAAATGAGAAAAAGCAAAATAAAGTGAAATCATCCAGTTCTCAGTGGCTCAATTATATGAGACACTTTTGATAGCATGTGAATATATTTTTCTGGTGTAAGGTTTATGATGTCACCAAAACTAGAAGCTAACAAAACATAAACATTGAAAACTAATATTCAAAACATTTTTTAATTAACTTGAAGGCTGCAAATAATTTTCTTTAAATAACTGTTAATTTGTCATGCAATTTCAATTGTTTTAACTATAGAAATACTTAAAATAGATCAAGTCATGTGCATGTTCAATTAATTACGAACTTTTAGTTGAAATAATATGTAACTATAATATTCGTTTTTCAATTTGTAGTAGTTTGAGCTTTTCATGTATATCTAAAGTTAACTATATTTAGAATTTAAAGAAAGCTTCAATAACTTTAAGGGCTTTACAATTGACAAAATTAATAGAAAATTGCATAAAATTTAATTAAATTACTAAAGATTTCACTCATGGTGATCGGAAATGCTGCCTAAAATGTAAAAATAGAAAATAAAATAATAAAATAGATAGAATGTTCTGAACCAATTTGTTAGCAATTTGGTTGAATTTACTAGCAGATTTCACATTTTCAAGTAAATCAAATGTACTGATTGTAGTAGTAATGTGTCTTTGTTATTGTATATTAAATAGCATTATTGGAATGTTTTTTAAAATATATTGAGTGGTTTTGCAATTTTAATTGTTGATTATTCTTGCTTTAGTACCATTCCATCAATGAATTTATAATAGTATTACAAAAACATTTTATTGTGTAAAAGTTATGCCTTTAAATAAGCTTATTTATAAATTTAGAAGTTATAACAAAAAAATATCTCAATACAAAGCAAAAACACTTCTTGATCTTAGAAAATAAGAAATTTGATAAATATTTTATTAGTGATGGCATGACTGAACAAATAAACCTTCTATTTTAACTAAAAAAAAATTATTTTTTTTGTTGACAAGTAAATATTTTTTGTCATCCTTAAACCTATAATTTTATCCATAATTCTAAAAATTTTAAATTAACCTTAAACTATTAATGTAATAATAGTAATCTTGACAATAATATTCATATGTTATTTAAAAAAGTTATGTTAATTTAAATTATTATTTTAAAGTCCTTTATATGAATTTGATCAAATTATTGGTATGGTTCATTTCTGTTTGTAAAGTTTTCACTATTTGAGTTTTTATATCATCAATATTTTCTAAAAACTAAAGATGTGTTATAATCAAATATTCTTCAAAATTTTAAACCTTTTAAATTACTCCATTTTATGTTAAATTTCAGATAATTATAAAATAAAACCAATATGCTCATGTATAATGACAATTTAAAACGCTGTATTTAAAATCCTATTTTGTCAGAAAAAGTATTTTTGTTTCATACTGTTAATTTAATAAAATATATTATAATTGGATAAAACAAATAATTAAAGACACCACTCTTTATTTCCTCAAACTTAAATGATCTTCATCGCAAAAAAAAAAAAAAAAAACAACAACCATTTTTAGAACCATCTCTGTGAAAAAATTAACTTATTAATAGAAGGATAAGCTTACTGTATAGATGCTCATCTTGCAACTACATCTTTAATTGAATAAATAAGTTACATTTTTTAAATGTATAATTCAAATTATATTTTGATAGAAAATTTCAAATAAGGGTTGCAATTAAAGGTTACATTTAAAATTTAATTAACAAAAACAATATAGAATGGGTTGAACCAAATTAGGAGGTTGTTTGAATTTCTTAAGCAAATTTCACATTTTTCAAATAATTCAAATGTGCCGATTGTAGCATTAATGTATCTTTACTATTGTACATTAAAAGCAATAGCTAAAATATGTTGAGTGGTTTTGCTTTTTTTTAATTGCTGGTTAAAGTTGCTTTAATACCATTCCATCACTAAAATTTAGGTTGATAATTTCGAAAGACTTTTGGAAAAAGATTACAGAGTGTCTGAAGTTCATATAAAATTAAAATCTCTAGAACGAGATGATACAAATTGAAAAAATCTTTTATTGGAATATTGCATGAAATATTAAATTCCAGTGATGATGCTAATGTAAATGTAAGTACAGAAGAATTTTTACTTGAAAAATATTGGATATAATAAATATATATTGATATTATTTAATAAATGTTTAATTATGTTCAATATTATTTATTAAATGTTCAGTTATGATACGTTTCATATGCAGGATTTTTTTTTGTAATTAAAGAACTTGAGTATGATATAATATTATTAATCCTAGATATGAAAGCTTTTTTTTTAGAGTGCAAAAAATCAAAAATATTTATGGGAACAATTAGCTTTTGAAATTAGGTTTCATTTTTTTTATTCCAGAAACTCAATGTTTCCACCATTTTATTTAAATAGCCCTTAAAATTCATCCATGGGCTTACCGGTTACGGAGTTCCAATGTGGTTATAAGAACCACTAAACCTCATCTTAAATAAGATGAAATATTTGCATAAAATGAGATTGCATAAATTTAAAGGGATGAAATTAAAAGTACAGAATGTTTAGAAAACCTTCAACAGATGGCGCCACGACAGTGACAGAAAATCAAATCAAAACAAACTTTTGTAGCTAGGATGCAGTAGTTAAAAGCAAAATAAGTTAAAAATAAAAGAAAATTAATAGATAGCTAGATATATAAAGAATAGGTGCACATCGCAGAAAAAAATTATAAAATAAAACCAAAGAGAACTGGGAACGATCTTAAGATCGTCTGTCTGCAGGGTGAGAATCTCTTTGTGGTTGAGAATAAATCCCGCACTTTTTGAGTGCTGGGAAAGATTCCTATGTTGTGTCGCAGAAGGCACGAGGTCTTTACATTCAGCTCACTGCACTTCAATAGTAAACGCCAATAAAACTACTTTTTCTGAAAAGTTTGCACATTTTTAAAAGATTTTCTTTTTTTAAATTCCCGAAAAATAAAGCCCACTTTTGATGCATTTACTCTTATTACGGAATGCATCTAAAAGAATGCTGAAATGCTGCTAACATTCAAGAATTCCCAAGTTACTTCAATAATCAGAAGTAGCGTAATCACTGAGTGTATAGTGCTTACGGTAGTTGATCGAGATTGAATGGGAGAGTTGATTCACAAAGCACTCAAAAAAATAGTGTCAGGAGCTTTAGAATCAAAACAAACTAATTAAATTAAGGAGAAAAAAAAAAAAAAAGAAATTTGTAGAGGAAGAAATAATGAAATACTTTAAACTGGAAAAAAAAAAAAAAAAAAAAAGAGCGTTGATAGAAATTCAAAGGAATTAAAAAACCTTTTGGTGAATCAAACATAAAATCTCACCAAACAGGCAGTGGATCAGAAAAGCCAGCAAGCGACTAGTAAACAAACAATTCGGCAAAGGAGCCTTTCCGCTAAAAAATATAAGATAAAGAATGCCTTTATCAACGATATTCCACAAAAGAACAATATCAAAATTAGTCTGTATGCTGACGACATTGCAATCTTAACGCAAGGCCAAAAACTTGCACTATCCAGGGAAATTTGCAAAAATTATATCAATGATTTAGAAAAATGGCTCATTAACTGGAAGATAAAATTAAATGTAGACAAGACTGAAGCAGTTCTTTTCACTTGCAAAAATCCTATAATCCTCCTAATATTAAAATATATAATAATTATATCACCTGGTCTAAGGAAACTAAGTACTTAGGAATTATTCTTGATAGTAAACTTAACTACAGATCGCATATCTTTTTTTTTCTTTCTGATGCAGCTGGCAAACACTTAGACAGCTTGGTCTTGGATGCCTCAAGGCAAGCGCTGCACAGACGTTATTCACTTTGCATTACCCAGGGGGCGCGTGTAACTTGTCGATACGGACGCGGAGTAACATTGCCCCCGCAACGCTCTACGATCCTATTAGACCGGGACCTACGGCTTAAAATGGATTCCGAACCACTACAACACCCATGGGCAAAGCCGGGATTTGAAACCCGATTTGGTACCGAACGCCAGAGCGCTAGCTATTCGGCCATCAGGCCCCCGAATATTATAGTTTAAAAGCACTAAAAAACACGCTTTTAGAGTTAAAAAGTAAAAAATAATTGTTAACATATGAATAAAATGACTGACGAGAAAAGGAATGTCACTGTTCTAAAATCGTGGGTGCTCGATATCAATCGTTTCATTAATTATTTCATTCCGAAATGCAGAGTTAGTTTAAAAATGCCATACAAAGCACCCCACGCTTTTAGAACAGTGACATTCATTTTCTCATCAGTCATTTTATTCATATGTTTACAATTATTTTTTACTTTTTAGTTCGATTAACTCTGAAAGCGTGTTTTTAGTTTTTTTAAGCTATAATTTATTCTGTAACAAAGTATAATATATATTGTTTATATATATATATATATATATATATATATATATATATAATGCTGGTAAATAAAAATTAAAGTGTTACCATGAATCTGAAAGTGGCCATCTTATCTTCAGAGAAAAAAAAAAAACAACACTTCTGGTCGATTCGTCACAGAACTCTCTCTTTTCTTTTCCAAAAACTTCCTCTTTAAGAAAATCCGTCAAGAGGGAGTGGAGGGTGGTAAGCTTCTCTCACTTCTCATAGGAGTAGACATTTCTCAGCTTATGGTCGATCACCAATCACGATGGAACAATTCATGGTGTAGTCCATATTCAATTTGTAGTTTTTTCTGCCTGTGAAGGACGCACAGATATTTGCTAATTTCCTGAGTCTCATTATGCATGACACTGAATATCTGCTATCAGATTTGAGGGACAGGTTGTTCTCCTTAGTACAAAATACTAATTGCATGCAATATAAAACACAGAATATTACTTGTCTGCTGTCAATATAACTCGTCATTATGGATTATATATTTATTAAATTATAATCTTATCTCAGAATAACTAAATCATTTATTAAAATAGACATTTGTGCACTTCGTGGAAAATTTTTTCAAAAAATACACAATTTTGTCAGGTTTTTTTTTTATTAATAACTTTCGGGAATAAAATAACCTTAAAATATATTACATGAAAAAGCATCAATTTGAAGGCTTAATTTAAACTGTTAGTTTTTCGTCATCTTAGATAGCATCAATTGGTAAAAAATAATTTGAATTTTGTGTTTTTTATTTCATAAGTTTCATGCTTTTTCTGGAGTCGAAGTTTTAGCATCCCTCTTTTTCTTTTTGTCCATTTTTTTTCTTTTTTTCTTGAAGCTTTTCTATATTTCCTCATTAGCTTCTTATACTTTAGATATTTCGGAATATAAATATCCTGTTGTTGACACATCTCTTTTACCAACTTATATTCTGCAATAAAATAATATAAAATTTTCTTATATAATTGAAAATAGATATAATTTTACATTAAATTTTGTTTTCGTCATTAATTGTCAATTAGATTTAAATGATAAACTGCTTATGTTGTTAGGATTCTTAGATTACATATCATTAAAAATATCTTTAATATAGTACTTCGCTAACAAACGTGCAATTTTGACGACAGATTGGTGATGTTATTAACAAGTTTGGTAAACTTGGATTCTTCAAGTCTTGCAAAAATATTCGAGAATCATTGTGGAACATCAAAGGAATGGGCAGAAAATTTTTTTTCTTAGAAAATAAAAAACTGTAGAAATCTCAAATATTATTCAGTTTTTAGATATAAATTAGGCAGTATTATATGCATATAGTTCAGATTAACTTCTAATTTGCAGAGAATAGTTCCTGGCGTGTATAGAGAGAAATTTATGTCTGCTGAAAGGTTTTTTAACAGTAATTGCATCATATTTCGTGCAATATTTAAAAAAATTGTTTTACATTATCTTTATGGTATGCTTTGGTTTCTGAAATCAACCACTGCAATACTCGTCGCCGGAAATATGTGATAAAACGCTTTTTAAAAAGTAAATCGAATAGATCACAAGGTAAGAAACGGTCATCCAAGTTAACTAAAAAATTTGCTTGATTCTAATCTTCATATTTAAAAATTAATTTTCTTAGAGCTGTTACATTATTTTTAAACGTAATAGTTTTTAATAGATTAAATAGTTTATAAAAAAATTTAAAAAATTATATTATAAATTGTTACCTGCATGAAAAATTAAATATTTTAATATTAACATTAATTAGTTGTTTATGATGAAAATTATTTTGGTTAATATATTGAGAATATATTATTTTAGATATTGAGAATTTTGAATAGTTGAATATTGGAGCAGTTTAAAGCTAGCAGTAGTTGCTAATTTACTGATGCAAATAATATGAATGTAAAAGTCAAAACTTACTTGGGTCAAGACAGAAAAGTATATAACAGCATATAGAAAGGTTGGTTCTGAAATTATCAAAGCACATGTTGACAAAGTTGAGGCAGGGAAAGATAATAATAAAAATTATTCCAAAAAATATAAATGCCCCAATGAAAATTTGAGGTACCAAATCACGAGATTTATCTTCTAATTTTCCAAAATCTATAGAAAATCCTTTTGGAACATCCTCATAATTCTGAAAGAAAATGTAATAATTTTTGTTTTTGTTTAATACATTTATGTCTTAGAATTTCTATAGTTTAAAAAAATAAAAATACCTATAATGTTTAAAGAAATAAAATATGTAATGTAAAAAGTAGAAAAGTCATTGAAGATGCATGATTTTTAACAAATTAGATTTGTGAATAATTCAAGGAATTTTTTATGGAATTAAATAATAATAATAAAAATATAAGAATCTTAAGGTTAGTTTTTTTGATGAGAATTAATATTACTAACAATATATATATATATATATATATTAATAAATTTATGTTATTGAGAAAGATTAGAAAAAAATTGAAAACTATTGTATCGTATCGTTTTGTATGAAATAACGTAAAACTTTTGCAAAATTTGTATCATTTAATTTTATATTATTACTTTGAAAAATAATTCACTAAAATATGATGTTATTTGTTTTTGAATTATATTTATGTTATCTAACATAATGTAACATTACTATATTTTCATAAATATTCATAATAATATAAATATAAATATTCATAATATAATATTACTATATTTTCATAAATATTTCATTAATAAAATTTATGGAAATGAACTGTTTACCAAATGAAAAATAAAATATTGTTACAAAACCTCTTGCTCTAATTTTATTTCTAAACAACTAATATTAGTTCGCATTCTCTACATATATGTTTTCAAATCGTTAATAAAAACTTTATAGTCATCAAACTCAAGTTCAAATGCATTTTTAAAACTTGTAGTGGATAACATTTGATGTCAATGCCAGTTTTTCAAATATTAATTGCTTAATTAAATTTAAAATTCAATTTAAATTTTACAAATTTAATTGCATGTCAACCAATAGATGGCGCCAGATGCAAGAGGAAAATTTTTTATTTATAATGGCAGGCAATACAAAAAGTAATAAAAATAATAATATTACTTCGTTACAAAAAAAAAAAAAAAAAAAAAAATTAACAGAACATCAAAGAAAATAAAAACATTTACAAATATATTTCTAATATAAATGAAAGTTAATATAAATATTTCTTAAACATTAATTATTTCAAAACTTCCAAAACTATACTAAAATTTTTTGGCAACATGAAAAAGTTGAGAGTTATTGTCATTTACAAATTTAATACCTACATTGATGTAATCTTCATTATCGCGATCCCCAATGACAATTGGACGTTTCTTTTTGCTGCAAATTTTCCAGGTTTATTTGGTTTCCACAACAACTTTCTGAGTCCTTGCATCTTGGGTGATCGCCATTCTCGATCTGAATCTTGGTTTGAGTCATTATTAAAAGGAAATCCATCCACCGAATAATATATGATAGGGCATTTTTTACTAGTTGTGGTAGTTTGTGTTTTGCTATGTGAACTTGGTAACGTTATTTCATTGGATGGTGTAGCAAGCTAAACATAAAAGAGATTAATTAGCAGAGGTGGTAGTCTTTTTTTAAAAAATAATAGCTCTTTTATAAAAAGTATATTTATTTAACATTAAGAATTAATGTTAAGAAGACAATTCAATTACCTCCTTAATAATGCAACAGCTAGAAAAAGACAATACGCCTGTTTTAGCAACATGCATAATAATAAATTAAAGTTTTTTTTTTAGTACTCAGTACCTTTTTCAGTACTGAAAAACTATCTTAGATCATCAATGAAAGAAAATCTTATAGAAGCCATTCTATTTTTAAGAACAAATGAAATGTAATGAATACAAAAATATAATAACATTTTTGTGATTAAAATGTTCAATTTTCTTTTACTTTTCTACTATTCTGTAATACTTTGGTACTTGTTAAGCTAGAACTGTTACTTTTAAAAAACAATATATCTTTTATCAGTTTAGTATACTAGACAGATTTTTATTATATAAATCTAGTAATCTTTTTTTCTATTTAGTATACTGTAATAGTATATCTTTTATTGTTTTTTTATTGACCACCACCTACTTTTATATAACAATAAAAAAAGAAGGCAGCACATTTTAATATAAAGGTAAAGGAAATATTAAAGTGTATAAAAAAATGGGACTACTGTGTATATATAAAAAACAAATCTTTTAAGTAGAAATATTAAAAAATTATTCATTATTGAGTTCATTTAAAATGAATTTATTTCATTTTCTAATTCCATTGGTAAAAATCATAATTCATAAAATTACGGCAAAGAGCCGGAAATTAGGTTTCGGAAATTTTTTGGGGGCTATTTTGATCTCCTTGTCAGTTAGTATATGATATTATGTCCTAAAATTAATTGTAATTATTTTGACTAAGCAATATAATTAATCTATCCCATTGAATACCCTTGATTCTTTCCTGAAAAATTTTTCATCCTTTATAATCTGTTGGGCTATTCATTATGTACATAAAAGGAACATGATGCTCATTGATGCCCAGCAAATTAATAATACTAGTAATAACAGTAAACAATTTTAAACTTAGAGATGTATATTTGAGGTTTAAATTTTAACTTTAACTGCATTATTTTTTTTTTTTTTTTTTTCTGTAAAAAGAATCTGGTGACTTTAAGCCTCTTTAACTGCATTATTCTGAAGTGGCATTTATATGGGGTACTACTCGCATTTGCTTATCATATGGGAGAAAACTCCAGAAAACACCACCAATAGCCAGAATAATGAGGCAAAGATACTGAAAATCACAAACGCCATCGAGTCTCCTCGTTTTTTCAGTGCCCCCAACAAATAAATAAAAATAATTCTTAAAATGTAAAGTAAGCCCTTATTCTCCATTGAGACTTAAATGGAAAAGTTTTCAAGTTGAAAAATTTATATTACAAAAATTAATGTATAATTCTATGGTCGACCGCCGATTGTAAGGAAGGATAAATATCCGGTTTAAAAGCAAGGCGAAGACGGACGAATCCATTACTTGTTAAGGGTGGTAGTCAAACATGTATGCGAAATGAAAACAATTTTGAAAAAAAAAAAAAAATCAGTGGTTATTGTGTAATTTATTTCATCTAATTTTTTTAAATTATATGTAATTTAAAATTTTAATTATTAAAAATTAAGATAAATTTTTTGTAATGAAAATCCCTGCCTATATTCTTTTTCTCTTCCATTACGTCACTTTGAATTCGTATGATCTTGTCGCTTGTCAGTTTTCCACACATTTAGTCGTACCAACACCATCAGCCATTAAATGCTAACAATACCATTAGCTGCTTACCAACACCATCAGCCATTAAATTCTAGTAAATACTTCAAAAGTTTATGCGTCTTATACTAATTATAGTAACAAGCCAAAAGGGCCTGATGGCCAGTGACTAGCGCTCTGGCGCTATTTACCCCAGGTTTTGGATTCGAGTCCCAGCAGTGCCATGGGTGTTTATAATGCTTCGGAATCCACTTTAAACCGTAGGTCACGGCCTAATATGATGGTAGAGCGTGGCGGGGTATTGTTACTCTGTGTCCGTAGCTTATCTACAAGCATCCCCTAGGGTAGTGCTAAGTGAGTAACGTCGGTGCAGCCCATATATGGCATAAAAGTAACTGTCTAAGTATTTGCCAGCTGCATTAAAAAATATCAAACCCAAAAGAATTTTTTTGATATTCCTTTATGACCATCTTTTAATATTCATTAATATTATTCTCAGTGGGGAAACATTACAATGAGAATATAAGAACTTCTACCTTATCAAAGATTTATTTTATTTCACAATAAACTTACCATCCCTCTTTCAAACAGTTTTCGTTCCATGATTTTTCCATGTGACCTTTCCTTCTTAGACATCGCAGGCAGTGATTAATCATGATTCGAACTTTTGATTTTCCACTGCGCAAACTATCACCAACTCCTGAATCTCGATTTTCGACAGCTGGCTGGCAATAGAAGCGGCAACTCTTGGAGCGTTTCAGTTTGCTCAGATCTAAACTGCGAACTCGTTTCAGTTTGTTGTGAAACCTTTCCATGAAAGATTTACCTTTCACTCGCAACCAGTTGTTTGTCGTCAATGGCAAAGAATCTTTCGGAATATTCAGGCAATTCTATGTACCCTGAAAAATACAAACACATGAATAAAATGTATAAACAACAAATGAAACTAATATGAATTTTTAATTGTGGATTAGAAATACTTAAAATTTATTTAACACATGTGACGAACAATAAAATCCAAGTAATTTAAATAATAATCAAAACAATTGATAAAATTATTGTACAATGATAATTCACATAAGTTTTCTTCGACAATTATTTATTTATTTATTATTATTATTATTTTTATTTGTTGATCATCAGTGGGCCTCGAGTTCCTGCCACTAACGGAAAATGAGGGAAAAATTATAATCGGGGGGAATTTTTAGGGATAAATATTATACATTTCTATGCAATTTAGGAGAAAACTGCAATCCAAGGAAACCTAACTATCAATGCGAGATGCTTTTTATGCAATATTACAATCGCCATCCAGTCTTCGCCCGTCTGGCAATAGTTACTGCAACAGACTCTGGCAGTGCATTTGAATCTAAACCCCTCCTGCACGGTAGCTTCTCACGTCAGTCAGGCTTTCTCTGAATATTGAAGAAGAATATAAAAGACAGGATAATTCCGTTATTCAAAACTTGCCAATTTAAATACTGATTCGGTTTATCTAGAATAAAATCGTTAATTGATAGAAAACAATGTGCTATTTCTGTTGGTAATCACAATTAAGAATGTAATAATTCATTGCATACACTTATACGAGAAATGCAATAAAAAGTCATTGAAAATAAAATTAAGTAAAATAATTAATAAAAAGACTGTAAAAATAAAGGTGAGATTTATTTTTTTTCTCATCCAATCTCACCTACCATCTGAGCCAAACATACGGATAGCATAACAAAAAATAAATTTGAATTACACACAAGTTCGTGTTCTAAATAATTAGTTTTCTGAATAAACTTCCACGTTTCGATATCGATTTAATAAAACGTATTTCAGTTTTCGGAAAGTAAATCGAATTTACATCAAAATTAACTGTATCAATAGTTAGGGAATAATATCAGAATTATTATACTGCCCCGTTTAAGAAAACAACAAGATTCATCTGTCTCATCCAATTTTAGGATCATTTTAAATGGAACTAAGTAGTTTTTCTAAAAATTTCTTTCACTTGGAAAATCAATCATTAACTACCGTGTAACTGACAGTAATGGGTTCCTGTTGAATGAAGTACTTCTTCTAAGAACAAGTTTTTTCAAACTGAACATTTTCTTCTTTTCAAATAAATTTGGAACCTTCTTTTTTATCGATGATTGCACTTCACCTTTACTATTTGTCTTAGATAATTAAAAATAAATAAAATGTGGAAACTTTGAAAAATCTTTCTTAACTTGATTTTTTTTTTATTCATAATTCTATTCGTTCTATAATAGTTATTATTTTCTAAATGACAACATGTCTAATTTATTGAAATCCTTTTTCCAAATTGTTAGGTTGAATTATTCTTACAATATTTTTATCAAATTGTGTGCAATAATAAATATTTTAGAGATAATTAAATAATTTTATCGTAATGAAGTGCAATTATTTATAATATATATATAGATATATAAATAAATTAGTATTTAAAGTGAAAAAGGGATCACAGGTATAAATGTAGTTTAATGTAAACTCTATGGCCCTTAAACTAATGTGGCGCCAAATTATATTTATCTAGTGCCTATGAAATACTGCACTTTTTACAGTTAATTTTTAAAAATTTACATTAAAATTCATTGCAAATTTGATGTTATTTAATGCCTATTACAATACTTCTAAGTCTTAAACAAATTCTGATTGAAAACTTCTAATATATTTTTAAAGGGTTAGTGATGAGATTTTAAGAAAGGCTAAATCCAATCAATTAAAATTCCTTTCAATTAAAATTCATTTTTAAAAAATCGTGAAATAGAATGAAAATGATTTTGAATTCATTCAAGAAAATTAAATGAAAATTTTTAATTTATTAAAAAATTTTGATTAAAATATTTTCAGTTTATAACTTTACATGGAATACTAAACATATAAATGGCCAAACAGAATTATTTGTCACAGATTTCAACGTAAGAATAGGATAAGTTCTATAAACATTTCTTGAGCCATTTTTAGAATAAAAGTTCTATTTAATAACTTAACTTATATTTATCTGTTGCATATGAAATTTTGAAATTTTTACTGTTAATTTTTTAAATTTACAATAACATTCATCACTAATAGTTAATGAATTAAAATTTATAATATATATGTAGGTTTGTAAGAATATGTAGGTGTAAATTAGCATATAATAAAACATTAGAATTGATAAACGAAATAAATGGTCAGTTGAAATGCAGTTTAATCCACACTTTTAGTAGACAAAATTTTAAAGTAGTATACACTAAGTTTAGTACCTTAAATTTATTCGTATTCCGAAATCTAAAAAAAAGTTCTTTATGCTTAAATTTGCTAAATTTGGCAATTTTCATAACTGCTCCGAGATTATGGATTAAATTGCATTTTTGCCAATTATCTTTATCAGCCATTAAAAAAAATTGTAAAAATAAAGTTGTAAATACTCAGTTCCAGAAAAGAAACTAAATATTAAATTTTTGAAGATAAAATAAATAAAACCATTTATATATTATATAAAACCATAAATAAATGTTCAAAATAAAAAAATTTAGTAAAAAAGGAAAACGTGATCTTTGTCAATTTAGTAAGAAAACTAATTTTATTTAATTCATATAACCAACATGAAATGCGTAATAAATCTTTTGCTAATGCTAATGACAATTTTTTTTTATAAAAAAAAAAAAGGGAAAGATACAATAAATATGTAGAACGGGAGGGAAAAATCAAGTATTGAAGTATATAAAATCGCAAAAAATAACGTTAAAAATAATATAAAAAAGCAACACATAAAAAGTGCGATCTATTTGAATATATTATAAAAACTGCAGTTATATTGAATTCATATTAACCAACATGAAATTATCTGATAAATCACTTACTAATGCTAACGATGAGGCTTGTTATGAAGAACAGAAACATTAAAAGAAAAAGATAAAAGAATACTTTCAAATTCATTGTCTTCGAATATTTTTAAAACTGCTCAATTGCAAGTCTGAAAAAGGAAGTCAAAAACGATTAAACATTATATTTATTTTATTTGCCTTTAAATCTTTTCACTATTTCAGAAAAAGTGCCGTGCTGTTTCAGCACTGTTTGAAATGCAACAAAACTAATAAATATTATAGAAATGCTTTGTTGTTATTAAAATTTTTTTCAAGCAATTGTTGTTTAAAACAATTAACAATTTTGAGTTTTACAACAGAAGAGTTAATTTTACGCATATATAGATTTTTGACACATATATAGAATTTACACAGATATAAAGACATATAGAATTCCCACACAGGAATAGAATTTACACAGATATAGACAGACATAGAATTCACACAGATATAGACACACTGATATAGATATATATAGAATTCACGCAAATGCCATAGATATATACATATGACAAATCAGGGATAGAGTTCAAATTTTCAGATATAGCATAGATATAAATGCGCAGTTCATACAAGTTACAGAACGTGATGATGACCGCACGACAAGACTTTGGCCAGTTACGGCACTGCCATAAAGCACTGTGTCATCATTTTTCCCACCATGGACAGCGCAGTGGTCGACCGCCTTTAACGACCGAGACCGGCGACGTCTGCAAAATGTTTGCAATTCAAATAATTTTGACCTGGGACGTACAAGGGACTTGTCTGTTCTTATTTGGCTTTCTTGGGCTATTCACTCAATGGGAACGACATCGCTGGCAGCGACTCTCGTGGGCACGTGAGCATAGGCCAAGGCAGTCGATTTCAGGGTTCAGAGACCCCACGAAGCCATGGACCCAAACTTCAGAAGGCATGTTCAAGCTGGTGGTGTTAGTGTGGGCTGTTTTTTCATGGGGACTTAGGTTTGTCAGCTCTATAGTCTTATGTTCAGCTACCAGCAGCCATTCATGGACTTTTACCCAAACAACGATGGGATTTTTATGGAACCACTACAAACATTCATTGGTTTGAAGAACATTCGACAATTCCAACGAATGATCGAACCCCGACATGAATCCCATCGAGCACATAAGAGGTGTTGCCCAAAAGTCACCATCAGCCACGTCTATCGAGGCCCAATGTTTTAACCTGAGTCCATGCCAAGTTGCTGCACTTCGCCGGGCGAAAGGAGGGCCGACACGATTATAATGACTTTTGTCACTTCAGTGTATATAGAGTTCATAAATATAGATAGATATAAATTCATACACAGAATAATGAATTTACGACACTGCATAAAGCCTACATCATTTCACTGCCAGTTTGCTACAACAATGTTTTGACCTATCTTCAGTCATCAATTTAGAATGACCAGTCTGCTTACTCAGATTTCGAAACGGGAAGTGTTTTTCTTTTTATGGGGTAGAGTTGTCAGCTCTATAGTCTTATTAGACCGGGACCTATGGTTTAAAGTGGATTTTGAACCACTACAAACATTCATGGCACCGCCGGAAATCGAACCCTGTGCCACCGAGCACTAAAGTGTTAGTCACTCAGCCATCAGGCCCCATTTTTAACCTATAATTCTTGTTAATTATAATTAAGGAATATGAGTTATAAATATTAGAAATTATTTAGTGAATTAGATCTTTTTCAATAATTTTTGATATCACAGCAATTTCGAATGACCATCCTCTAAGAATATCTCCAAATTCATTCCTATGTCTTGTTCTCAATCTACGAACTTTCTAGCATACAAATTTACTGAAACGGAATAAATTCAATAATTATAGGTTATACATGTTTACCAAACTTATAATTGATCTCATTTAGACCAGAAACGTAATGCTAATGTAAAGTCTTCTACAAAAACATTAAAAAATACATATTTACAAAAAAAAAAAAAAAAAATTTCCTGTCAAGACAAATCGTCGATAGTATTAGTATACATAACGATGCTCAGACTAAATATATTTTCTAATTTTTAAACTTCATAAAAATAATTCAGGACAATAATTTATGCAATTCTTCAGGAATTCCATACGGGCTAAATTAAAATTTCAAATTTTAAATAATCTATTGTAAAATGTATTTTATTAATTATTTCAATTAAATCCAACGAAAAACATTTTTTTATCATGATTTTATGTTGAGTATAACTTGAACTTGAGTGAACTATTTTTCCATAAACACTTATAACTTTTTGCTATGGGTTATTTTTGTATAGAAGGATAAATAGTATATATATAAATATATTATATAATAAATAGTATATAATAGTATGTAATAATACATTATAGTAATAAGTATAATATGTAATATAATATATAGTATAGTAATAATATTTTTATATACAATTTACACTCATGCCCATAAATTAAGGATAATGAAGTTCAGGCAAAGAAAGAGACAGAAGCAAAACAAATTTGACTTATTTGTAAAATCTATTTATTAAACAAAAAGGTAAAGAGGAAAAAAAGATGCTATATGTTTGACATAATTAATAAAAATTGCGATTTTTACTCCCTGGAGCGAATTTCAAAAAGGACCTATTTACAAAAAACAGTATAACATGGTTAGTATGATGGTTAATATGGAGTATGTCTCCCGAACGATGCAATACAGGCCTTACAACGCCTAGGCATACTGAGTATCAAATTATCAATCTGATCTTGGGGAATATTACACCACTCATCAAGCAATGCCCTCGAAGTTCCGGTTGACAGGTGGGAGGGGTTGACGGGCTGCAATTCGTCGGCCAAGCATATCCCACACATGCTCTATTTTATTCAAGTCCGTTGAGTATGCTGGCCAATTCATACGGGTGATATCCTCCAATTGAAGGCATTCGTCTACAATGTTTGCACTGTGAGGACGGGCGTTGTCATCCATAAACAGAAATTCAGCACCCATGGCGCCCCGAAACAAACGTACATGTTGTTCCAGAATGACATCCCGATAGATGTGGCCTGTCATCGTTACACTCTGAACATGCAGGTCAGTTCTGGAACTAAGAATAATCCCTCCCCAAACGAGTCATCTTGCACCACCGTAACGGTGTCGTTCAATGGTGTTCTCTTGGTGGTAACGGGTACCTGGCGCTCTCCATATGAAAGTCCAGCGAGAATCAGACTGCAAACTAAACCTGGACTCGTCGGAAAACATCACACCAGACCACTGTTGCGGTGTTCACAATGCATGCTCTCTACTCAGGTCAATTGCAGGCGACAGTGAGTTGCGGTAAGGAGAACACATCTGACAGGCCTACGAGCATGTAGACCAATGTGCCTAAGCGTCTGTACACGGTCTGCCTTGAAACTGTCGTACCGGTAGCTGAAGAGAGCTGACGAGACAGGCCTGAAGCTGTGCTCCGTCTGTTTCTTTTGGAAGTAACTGCTAAATACCGGCCCTCATTCGGCGTTGTAACTCGGGGCGACCTGGGCTGTAACATTTACTCACATTACCATCATCTTGGAATCGTTGCTAAAGCCCGGAGATGACACTCTGGGCGATTCAAGTTCCCAGGATACTTCCAGCTGGGTATGTCCACATTCCAGTCGTCCGATAATTCTACCACGTAAAAAATCATCCAAATGCTTCCTTTGTGCCATAACTATGCGGTTATTGCACTGAAAGGCTTTTAAAGCGCTTGTGAACAATTTTACTTCTTTGCCACCATTCCTTATATACCCCTCTCTTACACTCTCGTCATTGTGACGTACTATCCGCGCCATCTGGTGGTTTCCTGTAATTTGAATATTCTTCTTCAAGTTGTGTGTGATGATTCTGCAGGTGAAATTTTTATTTTAGAGTTCAATTTCTGTGTGATTCTGAATTATCCTTAATTTAGGGACATGAGTGTATGTTTATTCTCTTTTGTAGAAAAGCAAAGTCTTAAGAAGATTTCTTTTTGTTAAAAAATAAATTTCTAAGAAAATGTGAAGCAAGAGTGTCTTATTTTAAGTTATAAACATTAGTTAATTGTACAATATTTTGCAACATAACGATATTAAAAGCGAATAATAATAATAAAAAAATGGTTAAAAAATTCACTCATTCACTCACTGATAAAATTTTTTTTTATAAACCCTGTTATGTTATAGAAAAAAATGATGAAAATATTATATAAGTAAAAATATTAAATTTACAATTCGAAATTATATGCATAACTAAATTATTATATAACTAAAGTCCTGCTTACAGTTAGAATAAGCAGTTAGTATACAACGATGTACATTAACTGCAATTTTGTTCTATACAAAATCTATAGAACAAAAATTTTGGCATATTTATAACGGTAAACTTTTACAAAGTGTTAAAAATATTAAATTGATCCTCCACATTTATCGTGATTCAAATAAAAGTATATTTCATTTAAGTATTTATTTTTATTACAGGAAATACCTATTATCTCTTCAAAGAGTTTCACTGATAAAATAAAAGAGAAACAAATAATTAAAATGCATAATAAAATATAATATTAATTAATTAATAAAGCATATATGCTAGAACAGCAGTAGAATAATCAGTTTATATAAAATTCCGATTTTATGTATAAAACAAAAATTTTGGCATATTTATAATGGTCAACTTTTGTGAAGTGTTAAAAATATTAAGTGGAAATACCTGTTATCTCATCAAAGAATTTCACTAATAAAAAATTAAAAAAATAAAAATATGAAAAAGAAAAAAAATAATTAAAGTGCATAATAATATTAAATATTAGATAATTAAAATTCATATTATTATTAAAAAAGTATGTTCAGTATCTTAGCATACATTCTAAAGTACTAAATTAATTTAATAGAGTTTTGAAATTTTAATTTATTACCCAATCGTATTCATTTTTTCCTCTCAATAAAACAGATAACACCATTATTATTTCAGATTGATTGTCTTCAGAGTAAAAAAGAGTTTTGAAGAGAATGCAGGATTGATAAAAACGAATAAGATGACTTCTGCTGAATGATAAAAATGTGAAAAAGAAAAATAATTAAAATGCATAATAAAATGAAAAATTAAATAATTATAATGCATAATAAAATTAAATATTAAATAATTATAATACATATTACTAAAAAAAAATATGTTCAGTACCCTAAATACATTCTAAAAATACTAAATTAATTTATTACAGTTTTGAAGTTTTAATTTATTACCTATTCTTATTCATTTTTCCACACAATAAAACAAAAAATCGAGATTGATTGTCTTCAGAGTAAAAAAAAAAGTTTTGAAGAGATCACGGGATTGATAAAAATGAACAAGATGACTTCTGCGCAATCATGGGCTGAAAGAAAACGGCGTCGATTGAGTAGCAGACGATTCCGAAGATGGAGTGGACACGCATCTCAACTCCACTCCTGCTCCTCATCTTCCGGTCGTCGCTCGTCTTCTCGTCTCGCAGCAGAAGGAGTTCGAATGAATATTCGTACTCATCAGACTACAGGGAGCCAGTTTTGCACGATGATTATGATGATGATTATGAATATGATGAAGATTTCCCTGCGTCGTGGAACCTTCCGTCCACTGATACGTAAGTTGTGTTCATTTGCTTAAATTTTGCGATCATTTAAATGATTATTTTGTGTAATTTTAGAACAAAACAATTTGATAAGTTATTTTGAATCAATATTGCTTTTATTTATTAAAAGGTTTTTCTTCAAATGTTTGTAGTATTTTTATTGCAGTCTGTATCTGCTTATCTGTTGATTCTTGATCTTGCATTATGTAAAAGTCATTTTTTGAAAGATCTTCAAGTTTTATACCTTCTTTTATTTCAGTTTCTTTTTCATTTTTTTGAATTTCTCCAGGAATTTTCAAGTTTTAACCTTCCTTTATTTTTTTTTTTTTTTTAACAAAAATATGATAAATTATTTTAAATCAATATTACTTTTTATTATACACAAATGGTTTCTTATTTCAAATATTTGTAGTATTTTTATTGAAGTCTAGTTTATCCGGATATTTATAATTTTTCATTTAAAAAATTTTTTAGAAGGTTTTCCTAGAACAAAAATTTGATAAATTATTTTAAATCAATATTACTTTTTATTATAAGATTTTTTCCAAGTGTTTGTAGTATTTTTATTGCAGTTTGTATCTGCTTATCTGTTGATTCTTGATTTTATTATGTGAAAGTCATTGCAAGTTTTTCAAGTTTTATATTTTACGTTGGTTAAATTTTTCATTTTTTAATTACTCTTTATAGAGATATTTTATTTAAGTACTAATGTAAAATAGTGGATAAAGTAGTTTTTAAAAGTAAATAGTAGTTTATAGATTCTTTAAACCTTTTGGGAAATTCTTTAATTATAAATTATTAGAAATCAGTCAATCAAAAGATGTAAGAAAATTTTTGTTGGATGTATTTTAAGAAATAAAATTGAATTTTTATATAGGGAGAGTTCATATAATTATAAATTGTATCGTTTATAATTTCATTTCAAACTGTATAAAAATCAAATTCAAAAAGGAAAACATAAATTATACTTAAGAATTGAATATATTTTATATTTGACTAACCTCATTTATTACATGACCATCAAATAAAAATAATTATTAATTAAAGTATTTTTTTTTTCATTTCATAAATCAATAAAATCATCATTAAGCATCTGATATTTTATATATTTAATAGTTAAATTAGTCGTTAAGTTTGATATAAAAATAAATATCGATTAATAAATTTTACTATTTGGAATTGTAAATGATGAAAATATTAATTACCTTAATTTAAAACATGAAGTTAATACAAATGCGAAAGAACATCTGTACCAATTATTCATGAATTTTATTTTTAGCAATGAAATTTAAGCTAACAAGAACAAGAAATTTAGGAATGAAATTTAAGAAAAACGAACAAAGAATACAAAAAAATGTATTGGATTTCGTTGCACTTTTAATTTAAAAAATAAAATAATAATATTTTTAATTTATAGACATTCTTTTAATAAATTTTATGAATGTATTTTTTATTCTTCTAAAATGACCTTAGAAATATTCTATTAAATAAAGCTCCTTAACTCTAATTTGTAATATAAATGGTTTGTATGTTATTTCACATATGTTATGAATGATTTATAATATATTGTCAACATATCTTATAAAACTATAAACCGTTCAACGAAACATTTTGTTGAGTATTTCCTTACTGTTCATATCTGTAACGTCTCGGCTGTTCATATCTGTAACTAAACCTATAACGGCTTCAAGAAGAGGGCCACTTTCAGGATCATGGGTTTTTAGATTTTATTAATTTTTATTTACAAGCACTATATATATATACAAATGCAAAAATCTTGATTATTATAATTTATTATTTACCAAAAAAAAAGAAAATTTAAGGTTTAGATTTGATTCACAAATGCACGATTAAATCACAAATACAGTTCACTCGAAGGTCAAAGATTTTCACAGTTCTCGAGTTTATGTCGAATCTAAAATTTGTCGCCTGCGGCAGACGTTTAATTATCCTAAGGCGTGATACACGAAACCACAAGGGTTCACTTTGGAAACAGGCGGAATCTCCGACCTAT
This sequence comes from Caerostris extrusa, assembly GCA_021605095.1. Classification (NCBI taxonomy): domain Eukaryota; kingdom Metazoa; phylum Arthropoda; class Arachnida; order Araneae; family Araneidae; genus Caerostris; species Caerostris extrusa. The sequence goes on from BPLR01009167.1 coordinate 69,792, forward strand.
TTCGTGTTTTCAGAGAAAAAAAAGACAAAACAACACTTCTGGTCGACTCGTCTCAGAAATCTCTTTCTTCACTAAAAAACTCCTTTTAAGACAATCCGTCAAGAAGGGGGGGAAGAATGGTTAGCTTCCTAAACTTCTTATTGGAGTAGACATTTCTCAGCTTGTGGTCTATCACCAATCATGACGGAACAACTCACGGTATAGTTCATATTCAACCTGTAGTTGTTTCGACATAGGAAGGTCGCGCAGAAATTCGCTAATTTCATGAGTCTCATTATACATGGCACTGAATATCTGCTATCAGATTTGAGTGACAGGTTGTTCAGGGTTCGCACTGACAGGGTAGTACGAAACAATAATTGCAGGTAATATAACTATCTACAATACTGCTTGTCTGTTGTCAAAGTTGAGTGATGAGCTATTATATACTTGTCAAATAACATGCATTTTTCTCTCCTGGGATTGAAATGCATGTTAATGTTTATTAAACTCTTCTTGAGAGGAAAAATGTTTTAATATCTAATTGTGAAAACTTTCTCTTCAACCAGAAAATCATCCTGCTACGATGAAAACAATCAACCTCAAAGGTGCGCCCCAGAATTCTCTAACGCAGCTGCTTATCGCAACATCCACGCCACCAACACCTGTGGGGTCCCAGGGGCCCCGTGAGTTCTGCAGACAGATGGGCACTCCCTGGGCCCGGGAACCTTGCGAGATCTGCGATGCGACTGTTCCACACAGGGCACATTTGCCACACCACATGACGGACTTCAACACATACCGCAACCTTACCTGGTGGATGAGTGACACAATGGAAGATGGCATCGACAAACCAGGACAAGTCAATCTCACTTTGGATTTCAGTAAGACTTTTTTTTGAATATTTCATTTCTGTTATATGATAACGAAACATTTATATTATAACCGTACACCCAATGGTAGTATGCGCAGCTAACGTGAAAGAGGGCTAAGGTTTGAATCCACTTGCGGTGCATATTACCACTGGTTGTACGGTTACTGCTTTCAGAAGAGGGATTTGATGGTAATAATAACAACATGTGTTCTCTCAACGACAGTAAGGCTATCTGGGGGAATGTTCCGTGTTTTATACCATACGACACGCAAATTTAAGGACAATTATTCCTCGAAGTTCTCTCAGGAAGTAATACTCGCCTTTCATAGACCGTCGTAGGATAGTTCGCTATGCATGCAAATGAAAAAAAAAAAAAAGTAGGTCTCCCAATATGCAATAACTTTTTTTTTCTAATGCAACTGGCAATATAGAGACAGTTAAACTTTATACCATAAGCAAGGGAAGCACGACTGTTACTCATTTAGCTCATTCCCAGGGGGCACGTGTAACTTGAAGATATGCTACGGACGCGAGTAACACCACCCCCACAACGCTCTACGATCATATTAGACCAGAACCTACGGTTTAAAGTTGATTCCGAACCTCTACAGACATCCATGCCCCCACCGGGACTCGAACTCGAAACCTGTAGTATTGAGTGCCAGAGCCTTTCGTTTTCATTTCGTTGTGTATTTTCGTTTATTTTCGTACTCCAATTGCGTGGCTTGATGGCCAATCGACTAACGCTCTGGCCTTTGGTACCACGGGCTTCAGGTTCGAATCCTTGCGCTGACATGGACGTCTGTTGGTGGTTTGGAATCGATATTAAACAGCAGGTGCCAGTTTAATTAGGCCAAAGTGTGCTAAAACTGACAGTAGTGAGACAAACCAAACCTATCCAAACCAAACCGCACAATAATATTAAAACTCCGAAGAATTATTGAAGTAATGATGAATTATTACGGAAACTGTCTACATTACATCAATTGTGATTTCAATGAACTATTCAAAAACTACTCACATTCACGAATTGTGCTTTATATTTTACAAAAATAATTAATCTCTATTCAGGTTTTCTTTTTAATAAAAATAAACAAACTTATTTCTTCCGTGTGATTTTCTAACAGCAATTTTAATATATATTCAATAAAAGTTAAAAAATTAATATCTTTATTAAAAAAGAGTTGAGAAAAGGGTGTTTATGCGAGTTTGATATCGAAATCTCTAGAGAGCACGATTCATTCCTAAGGACACCGATTGAGATGCATAAACAAACAACATAAAAAGAGAAGCATGGCTCCAGAGAGTCCGGAGTCTGCCTTTATCGATCCCGCAAGAACACCAAGAGCAGATTCACTTTTTGAAGCATGTCCCAGTCAAATGGGGGTCATTCGCATCCATTAGTGTCCATCCAGGATGATTAAACCGTAGAATTTAAATGGTTATATAGTTAATGTGCATAAAGCTGAACGCTTTGTATGGGAAACCTAATTTATTGGGTGTAAAATGGAATTTGTACATAAAAATTCTTTGAAAAGTTATAATGTTAGGTCTTGAAAAAATAAATCATAGTTTGTTAAAATAATTATATGATTTTAATTGATTTTAAATTTAATATTTTGAATAATTTAGATTTAAATTTTTTTTGCAATCAAAAGCACTTATCTATTTTGAATATTCAAAATTAACTAAATATCTAAATTCTAGATAACCTAAATTCTAAATACAATTATATAAATTGTAAATGTCATTTTTATTTTTTAGATTAATAATATATATTTATTACTTTTTGTGATTTAAACATGCCCTTTTTCTAAGAAACTAAGATAAAATATTATTATTAAAAAAAAAAAAAAAAACACATGAATAAAAAATATTTTTTTAATTCTAACTGGTTATTAATCCTATTTTTCTGGTTTTTTTTCTCCATATTGCCTTTAGAAATAAATATATTAAATATTTAAAAGATCAATATGTACCTCATGTATTCACACAAATCGGAAGAATGTTTAGTTGTTAAAATTTTAAAATTACACGAGTCCATGAGTTCTTCTGGAAAGACAATTGTGTTAAATCAAGTGATTTCAGAACCCTATATATCGCCTACTGTATTACAATAGTTTTTGTATTTACTTTTGCTCGAAGGATGACATAATCTAAAAAAATCTCGTGTGTCTTAAAAAAAAAAAAAAAATTAAATACTTAAATATTTTATTGGATATTTTCTAGATTACGACTGAGAAACAAAAACTTTGGCTTTAGCATGTAGATTCACAATATAAGTTGGCTTTATTTCTCACCTTCGAATATCTCCAAATCCGATTCGTAAGATAATTCCTCACCATCAAGAAGACAGCCATCGATGAATGTTTGAAAATTTATTATTGAAATTCATTACATATTATATAGAATTTTTCAAAATTCATAAACAAATAAATTTTCACAAAAATACTATTAGATTAGTTAATAGACTTGTTGAACTTAACCAGCTTGTTTGTTTTAGCACAGTCAGTTTTCCGAATGTTTCTATTTCTTCTTGTATAGCTATTAAAAGTAATCTCACCCGTATTGAACTGTATTTAACTGATCACACATCTTCAACAACGCAATGGATTTCATTGTATCTCCCTTTCATTGAATTAAATTTGTGGAAGTTCTTACTATCCTAAACACTGTATTTATGTATGTTAACATTTTCGCATATATAGAAAGTATACGTCACTAAATAACAATTTAGTGAAGTCATTCAAATCACCTTCAATTTGGTTTAGCATCTTTGGATCTAATTCAATGTTTAAAGTTCTATAATGCATAAAGAAATGCGAAGGTTTTGATCTTCAAGGACAAAGTATCCAGGTAAGAGGTTCAGGTTAAAACAATTTGACAATTGTTTTGGGGCGTGTTTCTCTGCACTGAATTAGACCCCCCTCCCACAAGGAGATTTGAAGTACAACACTAAATTGTTATTTAGTGATTCATACTTTCCAAATATGCGGAAATGTAAACAGTCATAAATGTAATGTTTAAGATAGTGAGAACTTACAGAAATTTAACGAAATTAAAGGGGCACACACCGAAATCCATTGTGGGATCGACCATGTGAGATGGGCTTAATTAGCAGAGTGTCTGGCGCTCGATGTCACAGGTTTCGGGTTCGAGTCCCGGCGTTGCCATGGATGTTTGTAGTGGTTCGGAATCTCCTTTAAGCCATAGGTATCGGTCTCATATGACTGTAGTGTGTCACGGAGCCCAGTCAAACTTCTATCTACAGGCGTGCTCCTTCACAACAGAAATTGCCCCCTTTCCCTTCAACCATGAGTCCATACGGGTTCGTGGGCCTGGTCTAGATGTCTACCAAGTCGGATAAGAAACAGCAACAACAACATGAGTGATCAGCTTCAATTCAGGTTCAATACGGAGTGTGACTTGTCTTGACTTTGAGATTTATGCTCGCGTTAGCTGTTTTATCTCAATTAATCCAATTACTCTTGAGAAGAAATCAGAAAAAAAGAAATAAGAAAGGATAATAAAAAATAAAAACAGATCTTCAGATAAAGAGTGGACGTAAGTATTAATGAAGACGCACCGAAATGTGGTGTCGTGCAGAACTTCTTGTCACTAAACAATACAAAAAGGTTAATACACAGGCACACAAACTACTTAATTTTTCGTAGAAAATTAATTAGTGATATAGTTTTATAATAAGGTTCGTCGCTCATATCAAATAACCAAGAATAGGATAGGACTTTATATCCAAAAGCCTCTTTTTAGCTTTTCTCTTTGTTTGTATTTCTTATTTAGTGCATTGAATAAAATATGTTCTTCGGTTTCAGGTGTTTTACATCTTGTGTATAGTGGATAAGGAGTGTGATCACCCTCTAATAGCTATATAAGAAAAATGGAAACTTTCGATAGCATTCGGAAAATTGACTATGATAAAATGAACAGGGTGGTGAAGTTCCATAATACGTCTTTCTGGAACATCTCAAACAGGCTCAATCGGGTTTAAGTTCAGAGAGTGTATTAACCAATATACTAATAGTATTTTTATGAAAATTTATTTTTTTTTGGTCGTGCAAATCACAAATTTTCTTTTTGCCCTTAATTTTTTGAAAACCAGTGTATTCCATGTCTTGCAATGAATTCTGTATTTACTTTTCATAGTGATATTTTTATGTATGACTGCAATTGTGCAATTAAAATAAAATTGCAATAGTTAACTTTCACCTTTTTTTTATGCTTAACTCATTGTCAAATTACATTGAATATACGCGGATCTTTGACGTCACAAGTCTGAGAAATCCCTAAACTAGAGGATGAGAAGAATCGCAAACATCAAGAGCCAATAAAAAAGCATTACTTATGCGAACACATGTACAACAATCAAAGTAGCAGTAATTAATGTTTATCTAACAGTTATTAATCTTAAACGAAAATAAAAGCTTGTAAAAAAGATGGATAAAGCCATGCCGCAACTGAATTAATATTATCTTAGTAATGCGCTCTCTTTATACGTGATAAAAAATCTTCTTCCGGTATCGCATTGTCTTACGAATATGAACAAGGGGTTTTGTACAATAATGGAAGCCGTTCGTTATAGGAATTAGACAGAGGGTGAACTCCAAAATAGTTTTAAGAAAACATATAGAGTAAAGTCGTGTAATAACTGTTTGGTGAATTATAAATTTTACAAATTTCTTTAATTCCTGTTAAAACGATAAGATTAAAAATATATTAGAAAGATTATCGTTTAAGTCAGCATTATTCTATCGAAATGGGTAATTTTCAGGACATTATTTGACTTGCAAAGAATTCTAAAAAAAACTCTATTATTAAATATTGCCTAATTTTTAAAATTATTTAAAATTTTTTTTCTATGCTTTTAAATATTTCTTATAAAGGAATACATTGAAAAACTAAAAAGAATATTTAAACACTTGTATTATATTCATTTCTTAGAACTGAAATGAAATGACCTTTGTAAGTATTTTTCTAAATATTTGTAAATCAATAGATTTTATTTTGGTTGATATAAGTAATTTTAATCTTATACATGTGTTAATATCGGGATTCCCAGCTTTTTATATCGTAGTCAATATTTTAGAAGGCCGATGCATTATTTTTTCAAGATAAATTTATTGGTTAAAATTATAGTTAATAATACACATAATATACAAAAAAAAATTATTCTAAAAATATAATTTTAAAATATAAAATTATTGGTTGCATTGCTAAATTCTTGTTGCAAATTCTTCGTTTTACATTTCGTTGGTATAAAAATTATTTATAAAAATTTAATACTTTAAATCAGTGCATCTTTGACATTGCATTTTATTGGTCATTGCTTCATAATTAGGAAATAATTCCTGCTCGAAAGCAACCCGAAAGATGTTCATTTGTAAGTTTGGATCTGTATTTTGATTTTATGATATTCATTGTTGAAAAAAAAATGATTCATACACGTGCACTGGTTTCAAAGATGGAAATTTGTTTCTGATAACTATAATTCAGAAGTTTTATTTTGATACATTGGATTTTGGGAATATCATTTTGAAGATCCAAAACTTCCAGCTCCAATTTTTCTTGAATAAACTTTACAATATACGCAGCTATTTCGCTAAATTGATGAAAAGGGTGACGATCCGTTCAATAACTTAAATTGGTAAAAATCGTTTTTCAAATTGATCTTGTTATTGAAGGTTGATAACTAGTGAAGACAAATCCAATTTTAGTGCTACTGGGGCAGGTCTTTACTGCGAATGATTTTTTTAGGAATCTTCTTCTGTGAGCTTAAATGTCACAAATTTAGGTACTGAGACCGAGGCGATTCTAAATCTTTTAAAGTTGTATACTCCTTTTAAGAAAGTTGCCTGTTTTTATAGATTCCCAGTCTGCTATTTTGGCTGTTGCTTAACATACAATAAATGATTCCTGCCAAGTGGAGGAAGTTAAGATGGTTTTTAAACACGAAATTTCTACTGCCTGGAAAATTGTTCTTCAGTGGATTCCTAATCACTGTAACATTCCAGGAAATGAAAAAGTTTACATCCTTGCAAAAATGGAAGCAATTTGCAACATCCCCATTTTACTCTGTCCTACCAGCAAATCTATGATGCAACAAAAATCAGATTGCAAATGTCTCTCCGAAATGACTGTGTTGAAGTTGTGACGGGTAAGGTCTGGAATTCATTACTGCGCTGCCCCCTATCCATAGACTTTCACGTTGGGATTTAACTGCAAATTTTAGACTTCTGACTGGCCATGACCGTTTTACAAGACACCTTTGCCAATATTCCTAACAGTTTTCTGTGCTCTTCAGGCACTTTTATGGATTTTATACATTTGGCAATCTGCCCTGCGCTTCCTTTTTATGAACTGTTCTCCAGACAACTTTTATAACAAGACTGGCCTTTTATTGGGCTGACAGAGGGCTCATGGCCTATATGGCTTCCACCCCGACATAGAAAAATGTTTGGAAAATGCACAGCAGATGTGATATTCACAAAATCAGTTTAGCCTTAAGTGACTTATTTCTCTAAATTTAAATAATTCAACTCTTAAGGATGTCTGAGGAAACCTAAATCTATGAGTCAACGAAAATCCATTAGTTCAATAAAATTTTGATTTTTTGTATTGAAATAATTTTTTACTTCTTTAATTAAATTTACACATCTTGCAAGAACTTTACCTTTACTCAATTAAAGTATTTCAACATGCAGAGGGAGATTAGGATTTTCAGGATTTTTTAATAGAACCTTGAAAAGGCGGCATTGCAAAGGGAGTGTTAATTTTAAAATTAATTAATTTTAAATAATTTTTTGAAACTATTTTTAAGAAGTGACAGAAAAGTAATATTCTACCGCACGAAGGTAGTTAAAATGCTGAATGTTATGGTATTCAAATAAAAACACACATACTCTCAGTGGACGGTAAACACCAACTCTTTTATTTAAAAACAAACGCATTCTATAGATTTTCGATTTTCTTGTTTGTTAAAGCAAGCTCATATATTTATACAAGCCTTGCTTGTTCTCGTGTAACTCTGGTTTACAGCAATCTGAATTCAAATCTGTAAATTCTCTACTAACACATTGAGACCTTAATCCAGAATTGTTGATTGATTGCTCTTTCATTTTATATTGCCTGCTCTCTTTTATGCATGCCAACCTGTCATTTTCTATTGATAAACTGCAACCTTAATTAATATACTATAATTATTAATAATTTTTAAGTGTACTTTTCACAACACCAATTGAAGTAAACTGTTAATTAAAAATAGAAAGTAATGAAATTCTCAAATTTCCACAGGAAAATCGTTTGACATTTCTTACGTGAGACTGCGTTTCTACAGCAGCCGCCCAGAAAGCTTTTCCATCTACAAGCGTACGCATCTGAATTCTGATTGGACGCCCTACCAATTCTACAGTGCTACTTGCAATGAGACCTACGGCATACCAGACGGAAGTTACGTCACCAGGGATAATGAGACTCTACCTCTGTGTACGTCCGAATTCAGTGATTTGTCACCCCTAACCGGTGGGACAGTGGTCTTCAGCACACTTGAAGGACGACCAGGATCGTATGATTTTGAAAAATCCAAAACTTCAGGTAAGTTTCATAATAATATGCTTACATTTATAATTTAAAATGGAATGTTTCATTTTTTTTTAGAATGCAGTTATCTTGGAAATTCAAAAGCAGGTTTTCGAATTGTGATTAATTGCCATTAAATCGGCAGTTATTTAATAGATTCAGCGTGCAAAGTGCGCAGCTAACATGCAGGAGAGCTGAGGTTTAAATTTGCTGGTTGCATTGTTGTAGTCACTGCTCTCAGATGCTAGGAGACTGGGAGGCGATTGCGGCAGTGTATTAAACCGTCTCGAATCGATATGCAGGCTGAAGATTGGTGCTTGGTGGGAGTTTTCCGGGGTTTCTTCCAATGCTGGCAGTTACTCCTAAAAGTCCCCTAGGAAAGCCCTATTCATCCCCATCACTCATCTGCGGGCTGTTCGTGTTCCACACGATGACCACCGATGTCATCCACTCTTCCTTGTTCAAGTATTCGCTGTTTTGTTAAAGCTATTTTTATTACTTGAATGAAAACTTAAATTTAATTTTAATTAAAGTAATATCTAGGTCAAGATATCGATGACACTATTTGTTTACTGTTAATGATTATCAAATTATATATTCAATAGTTGATGATAAATGTTTTCATCGGTGGTATAAGCAGAAATACTAAAGTGATAATTTAACTGATAATTAGAACAATATTATCTAAAGAAAAAAATACAATCTTAATCTTTCAAAGTGCAGGGTGATTATAATTAAAGTCCCACATTCAAAATGCTGTAAAAGAAGAACCACTCGCCAGAATGAGTTCAAATTTGAATTGTAGATACTTGAAGAAGGGGGAAACGGTAGGCATAAAAAAAGTTCCAAAATATATTAATAGATGGTGCTGTAAGCGGCATAAAGAAAGTAAATTCGGTTGCCAATGATATTTTGAATCGAAATTACAAGGTATTTCGCATGAGTTACACATTAAACCAACTGTAATGTTCGATGTGCTTAATTGTTTCGGGTTTTGACGGAAAAAAATGACTTTCAAGTCATTCAACAGTTGTGACACTCTTAGTGGAAAGCCCATCCAAGACGCCAAGGCCATACTAAATTGGATGGGAAAAATTATTGGAACTTTTCCAACCTTTATTTCACCTTTCATATTTTTATACTTTTTTCAAATCTTTTTATTTGGTATACCTGAGATTTAGATTATATACTCTAAAATTGTGTGTCTTGGTTTCAGGAATGGGTTATTGCCACAGCCATCCGAATAACTTTGGATAAGATGAACACTTTCGGAGATGAGATTTTCGAAGATCCCCTTGTTCTCAAGTCCTATTTTTTTGCAATCAGTGACTTTTCCATTGGTGCTCGGTAAGAGACATCTTTAAATAATTAATACAAATTAAACTACAAATGTTGCCCAGTTAGAACACTAGCTTCCTCCTTTTAACATTAGATTTGGTTTGTCGCTGTACAGTCATTTTGTGGACACTTTCGGGGTAATTAGACCAGGACCTACTGTTTAGTGGGGATTCCGAACCACTCACAAACATCCATGCCACCGCCAGCATGAAAACCTGAAGCACCAAAGGCCAGAACGCTAATCAATTGGCCATCATGTAGATTTAACATTAGGAGATTATTTATTAGTAATCGAATTGTTTTTAACATTTAAAAGATTATTTTAATTTTAAAACTTACTTAACTATTATGAGGCGAGTTTGATTTTCCTGACGACCACTTGAATTGATGTTTTGAAAATTATCATAACGGTTTATTTCGCACTGAATCGGAATCCATGGTAGAATTATATATTTTCGGAATGGTGGAATGTAATCCATGGTGGAATAAAAATATTATATTTTAAATTCTACCACATCATTGTACATAGAGCCGCGTTGTCTTTAACAATATTGAAAATAATGTGGGTGAAATTTTTCCACCGTAATTAAGAACGAAATCATCTAGGTGGCATCCCATTGTTGTTGTTTCTTATCCCACTTGGTAGACATCAACAGAACCGGAACCTACAGTTCAAAATGAATTCGAACCACTAAAAGACATCCGCACCACCACCAGGATTCGAACCTGAAGCCTGTGGTACCAAAGAACAGAGCGCTAGCTACATGGCCATCAGGCCGGTTTCGGAAACAAGAAGACTCAATGGTGATTATGACGCGTAAAACATCTCGCATTGATGATCAGGATGCCTCGTAGTAGTGTTTCCGCATTTTTCAACAGTGCGATACGTAAATGTGAGGTACTTACTATAAAGGTCACAAATTCTCCTCACCGATTTCATTGATATTTAAGTATTTATATGCAAGAAATTAGTCTGTTAATTGGCTAAATTCGTGAATCAGGGGCAACATTAATAACTCAGGTCCCAAGCCCATGAACCCATATGAACTCATGGTTGAAGGGAAAGCGGGCAGCTTCTATTATGATGGAATACCAGTAGGTAGAAATCTGACTTGGCTCCGTGACTCTCTAGAGTCATATGAGACCGGGACTTGCGGCTTAAAGTGGATTCCGAGCCATTACAGACAACAGTGGCACCGCCGGGACTCGAACCCGAAACCTGTGGCATCGAGCACCAGAGCGCTAGAAATTCGTCATTTAGGCCCAAGTGGCCTCCTACTCAACGAAAAGACATTCTGTCGAACAATTTTATTTTACCAATCCTTGGAAGAGACATGAAAGGTTTCCCATAGGAGTTACTTGTCGATTTTCGGACCAATCCTTCTTTGACTCAGAGTCCAGTGTGCTATTTAGACACTATCAGAAATATGGTCCAGTTCCCCCTAAAACCCTTCATTGTAAAAACTATCAATTTCATTCTCAGATGTTACACTATAAAAGATCATAATGAATGATGTCAATATAACCAAACATCCAGCCATTTTTCATCAGTAACCTGAAGCCTTACCCGGACAATAACGTCCACAACTAGCGCGCAAGCGGGCTCAGGTTAGAATCCGCTGGTGACATCGTACTTTAGGAAACAAGGAGACTTGATAGTGATTATGACGTGTAAAACATCTCGTTTCGCTGGTGAGGATACCTTATGGTAAGGTTTCCTCATTTTTCAATAATACGAGACATAAATGTGAACCAGTTGCCATAAAAGCCACTAATTGCCTCTCACCGATTTTATTGATATTTAAATACGTGGATGTAATAAAGTAGACTGTTTATTGGCTAAATTTTCTAATCAATTACAATGTTCACAACTCAGATCTCAAATTTGGATGCGCTAACGAGATTGATTGCAGTCACTAATTTAATGAGCGAAGTAACTCAATTTTGATTGTGATGTGTGTGTATACGTCCTGCATTGATAATCAGGATGCCTGGTGGGAACTTTGGGAGATTTCTTCCGTATGACACGCAAATACTAACTTAGTTTAATTACCCTAAGAATCCTTCCAGAATGTAATATTCTTTATCACCAATCAATGTTGTTTTTAAGGCATACATAAGTGAAATATGGTATATATTTATTTACAAATACATACTTAAGTGTTGGCATAAAATAATTTAAAGCGGTTTTATTAACATCAGTGAACTTCGTGTTTCTCTTATGAATGGTACCGTACCACCAACAATGGATGAAAGGAAAACATTACCTTCTGGGAGGATTTTTAGGGAAAACTAAACTAGTTGACATTTGCGTGTTATACATATGGAATAAAACTCCCAAAACTCTCACCAAGCATTATGTGTGCATCCATATATTCAAAAATTAACTGTCGAAATTATGAGAAAAATTAGTTTTGTTTTTAAAATAATATTTTTGCGAATATATGAGAGATATTGCCTGGTTTATTTATCAGTTTACAGTTATGAGTTCGCAGAATAATTAAATTTTATTCTGCGGACTCATGATGTGCACACATCTTGGAACATCTAATATAACAGGTTCTATGTTTCACTTTAAGTGACCTCAGTGACCATCCCTAGATACGTACAGTTGATTGTTGATAGCAGAGAAAACCCAAACTCTTAGTTGAAGTTTTTAGCTCTTTTAGTTCAACTTACACCTGCGAAACTTTTTTTTTTTTTTTTTCTAAAAATGTAATTGACCAAACAAAAAACACCCTCAAACATAATGGACTCTAACCTGCAACACCCATTACGATGTGCAAATACCCAAATTGAGATCGATTTGCAAAAGCAAAGTGAAAGAATGAAGAGAATATCGTCCTAGTAAAATAAATATTTATTAATTGCATTTTTTTATTTCGTTCATATTTATATATTTTTTATATTTCATTTTGATAATGTTATATATTTCTTTACAATGTGTATTTAGTATCATTATATTATCTATGTTTACATGTAAAAGAATAGTGAACACAGTAATAATAACTCATTACGTTTCAATTTTTTCACTCCCTCGTTTGGGGCTCGCTTTCTAAAAATAATCTTCTCTCCCCAAGTGAAAAATATTTTGCCCCGCAAATATTATTATTATTATTATTTTACTTAAATAAGTAAAATAACTTTTATTTATTTATTAACGTAATAATTATTTATTTTTGTTGCTGTTCTAATGCAGCTGGCAATGCAGATACAGTTAATCTTTATGTCATAAGCAAGGGCTGCACCGCTCTTACTCATTTAGTATTGCCCAGGGGGCACATGTAGCCTGTAGATATGTTACGGGCGCGAGTAAAAACTACCCCCGATCATATTAGATCGGGACCTACTGTTTAAAGTGGATTCGAACCACTACAAACATCCATGGCACTGCCGGGATTCGAACCGGAAACTTTTTTTCCTAAAATGTAATTGACCAAACAAAAGACACCCTCAAACATAATGGACTCTAACCTGCAACACCCATTACGATGTGCAAATACCCAAATTGAGATCGATTTGCAAAAGCAAAAGTGAAAGAATGAAGAGAATATCGTCCTAGTAAAATAAATATTTATTAATGATTTCATTTTTTTTTATTTCGTTCATAATTATATATTTTTTATATTTCATTTTGATAATGTTATATATTTCTTTACAATGTGTGTTTAGTATCATTATATTATCTATGTTTATTGTAAAAAGAATAGTAAACACAGTAATAATAACTCATTACGTTTCAATATTTCACTCCCAAAAATGCCTGTAGTGGGTCTAAATCTAATATGGTGGACGTAATTTAATATCTGGCCTGCGGAGTTAGGATGCATTTCAAAGTGGCCCGCAAGATCATTTGGGTTGGCCCATCCTGATCTAGAGGATATGTTATAAGAATTTATAGAATATGCATAACAACTGAAGAAATAAGCAATGCTAGCGTGATTCCAAAAGTTAATTTCTGTCTATTAAAAGAATGATCTCTGTGATTACCATAAAACAGATGCCGATGCTACGGGCATGCCAGCGAGCATCTTCGTCCCAGACGAGGCGACGGGCATCCTTCGGCTGGTGTGTCGATGAACGAGCACTACAAACATGGGCGACGACTGCGACAGCTGTCTTTTTGTTCAACCAGAGACCTTGACCGGCGACGACCACGGATGCATAATGAATGTCTGCGTGAGTCAGCCGTCCTTTTCTTTTTTATTTAGCTTTCTGACTGCTTGTCACGTTTATCATCAAGAAAAAGTCTGAAATTTAAAATGAAGATAAAAGTTATGAAAAAAAAAAAAAAACATTCCTTCAATTAGATATAAAAATAATAATATAAAGCTCTTAAAAATGTATAAAGATTTATTTTTTTTTTTTTTTTCATTTCGGAAGAAAAAAAACGTCCAGAGATAACTCAATAAATAATCAATTCTTCATAAATGCAATTTTATTTTTATAGTATTATTTATTGTAAAAAGAATAGTAAACACAGCCGCAAATGTTACGTTTCAACATTTTTCCGGCCCGTGAGATTTATCAAACTTTTTACAACATATATTTATTTTATAATGGCCAAAGTAGTGAAAACTAATGTATTAAATGAATGCATTATGTGTGCATTCGGAGTATTCAAAAATGAACTGTCGAAATGATGAGAAAAAAGATCATTTGGGTTTTAAAAATAATATTCTAGAGGATATGTTATATGAATTTTATAGAATATGAGTAACAACTGAATAAATAAAAATGTATTCTGAATTCAAAATGATTTCGTCTGATCTTAAAACAATAATATAACAGGTTGTGATTGAATAAAAAAATGTGTACAGTGGGTAAATGCCATGGGGACTGCATCTTCGTCCCAAAATTAAATGGCATCCTTCGGCTGGTGTGCCGATGATGAGTGGCACCCCAAGAACCATGGCTCGACGCCTGCGACAGCACTCTGCCGGTTCAGACCAGAGACCTTGGGCCCCGGCGACGACCACGGATGAAAAGAAAAATGTGATACGTGAGTCAGCCAAAAACAAAATCTTTTTATTTAGCTTTCTGACTGCTTGAAAAGCGTTTATTATCAAGAAAAAGTCTGAAATTTAAAATAAACTCATAAAAGTTATGAAAAAAAAACAAAACAGATATAAAAATAATAATATAAAGATGCTTGAAAATGTATAAAAGCAACATTCTTTTTTAGTTGTTCAGTTTTTTTTCATTTCTGAAGAAAAACGTCCAGAGATAACTCAATAAATAATCAATTCTTCATAAATGCATTTTTATTTTTTAAAATTATTTGAAACCAAGGGCAGTTAACCCACGGGACGCAAATGTTGGACGATTTTCCGGCGCTGATTGAGATTTATCAAACTTTTACAACAGACCCATTTATTTTATAATGTCGAAAAGTAGTGAAAACTAGCTGTATTAAATAAATGCATTAGCCCGAATACATAGGGCATTCAAAAATGAACTGTCGAAATTATGAGAAAAAGACTTTGATTTTAAAATAATATTCTTGCGATTATATGACATTGCCAGTTTTTATGAGCTGAGTTCAGAATAATCAATTCTATTTTTCCTTGACTCATGATAAGAGCGGATCTTGGAACATCTAATATAACAGGTTGTAATATGAATAAAAAAAATGTGTCAGTGGGTATAAATCTAATATGGGGATATATAATTTTAAATAAGCGGATCAGCGGAGTTAGGATACATTTACAAAGTGGCTTGCAAGATCATTTGGGTTGACCAGCCCTGATTTTTAGAATTAAATTTATGAGGGAAAAAGCTAAAAATTGAAAAACAACATTGAGATGAAAGAAAGGAAAAAGTTAATTATCAAGCAGATTTTGATTACTTTAATTATTGCTTATTTTCTTATTTACTATACAATTTTGGTCATAATTTTTCTTTTTAATATCAAAACTGGTGAGGCGTAATTTGGTAATACGAGATATTTAATAAAACATTTTTTTTAAAGTTTCAAAGTAAACATATGTTGATGCTATAGCTTTAAATTTTTTTTTTAATTATATATAAAATGATAAAATGTTATGCAGATTTAAATTTTAGTAAAGAACATATTTTAATTAAAATAAAAGAAAATATAAGAAACACTTTATTAATATTTTTAACATTATGTTGTCATCCATTTTATTTAATTACCTTTTTTTTTTTTTTTTTAGCTAGTTTAAATTTATGAATGTTTCATTTCATGATCTTTTATTTTTCAAGAATTCTTTCAACACCTAATATTATTTCGTTTCCTTCTATATATTCTAATCCTTCCAGTATATTCGCAATTTCGATAATAATAATAATAAATCCTACAGTATTCCTTTCTGATGAAAAATTCCATCATTTTGAAAACAATGATTAAAACAACTAAAAATTTTTTAAAAATGTACTAAAATATTCTCCGCCATTAAATACCTTAAATAAATTATTAAAAATATATTATACCACACACGTTAATATACTTATGAAAGTCCCCCTTTATTCAACAAAAATAAAACAAAACAAATTCCAACAAAAATTTTTTAAATTTTTTAGTGAAATAACAATCATGATTAAATATTTTAACTAAATTATTTCATCATATAGCATTCTTTCTGATGAAAATTGTATCTTTTTAAAAACTGCGAGAGTTTAAAACTTTTTGTACTAAAAATATTTTCTGTGTTTAAATAATTTAAATAATTCATTAAAAAAAAATTTTATGGCACAAACAAATAAAAATAATTAAAAATTTAAACAACATAAATTCCAACAAATTTAAAAATTGGTGATTAATAAAATTACTTTTTAAGTGTACATTTTTTAAAGCTGTAATTAATAAAATATTAAATGTGAAAGAAATTAACTTATACCACAAACTCATCACTTAAAATGCTTTAAAAAAAAAGTTTTTTTTTTTTTTTTTTCCCCCAGTTTTCATTATTATAGTTTCTTTTATTCTAAAAAGTAGTAATTATTGCTCTAAAAAGTAGTAATAATTGTAATTAATAAAATATTAACCGTGAAATAAATTAACTTATACCACAAACTCATGACTTAAAATGCTTTAAAAAATTTTTTTTTTTTTTTTTTTTCAGTTCTCATTACTATAGCTTTCTTTTATTCTAAAAAAGTAGACATGATTCAAGTTGATACTTATCAGACAAATTTTACGACGCGACATTTTAAGAGCATTTCCGCTTTTCATAGAGTGGGGAGGTGAAAGAGGGGGGGGGGATAACGTAAAGTTACAACACTACTTGCCCACGTTCGAATGAATGAACAGGTTTCTTGAGTGAACCTGTCTCTTCCTCATTCGCCAAAAACCATACTTAGTATGGGCCTCCCGGCGTAAGAAGGCGGCAGCTCGGCCTACATATTTCGTAATCAAGATCGAACACCCGATGGGTTCCTTTCCCACTCCGTTTGGGGCTCGCTTTCTAAAAATAATCTTCCTCTCCCAAGTGAAAAATATTTCGCCCCGCAAATATTATTATTATTATTATTATTTTACTTAAATAAGTAAAATAACTTTTATTTATTTATTAACGTAATAATTATTTATTTTTGTTGCCGTTCTAATGCAGCTGGCAATACAGATACAGTTAATCTTTATGCCATAAACAAGGGCTGCACCGCTCTTACTCATTTAGTATTGCCCAGGGGGCACATGTAGCCTGAAGATATGCTACGGACGCGAGTAAAACTACCCCCGATCATATTAGATCGGGACCTACTGTTTAAAGTGGATTCCGAACCACTACAAACATCCACGGCACTGTCGGGATTCGAACCGAAACCTGTGGTACTGAGAGCCAGAGCGTTGGCCACTCTGGCCCCAATTGTCTACTTATAATTTCATCAATTTTTTATTTTTAACTTATTGACATACAATAATGATAATGATTTAGTACATGTTTGGAGGGAACGAGAAAATACACGCATTGATTAAAGAGGGAAAAATATATTTGAGAAAAATTTAATAAAAAATTAATACAAAAAATCATATTTAATTATTTTTCTTTGTTTTTTAATATCATATAGAAAAGGGGTTATTATGTGTTATAAATTTAATTATTCGGCTGTAAATTTAAATAATTAATTATTTGAAATTGTAAAAAAAAAAAAAAAAAAAAAATCTAATTTTTTTTTATATTTTGAATTTTTAAATGTAAATATTTTATTCTGCTAAGTTATCTGGCGATTTAGAGTGAAATAAAATCTAGCCTAATGTTGCATAAAATATTAAAAATACAATAAGAACAGCTAAATTTATGCATATATAATTATATATATACATAAATTTAGCTATTCTTATTGTATATATATATATATAGAGAGAGAGAGGGGGAGATAGATAGAGAGAGATAAAGATAATTTAATTAAAATTGATATGAATTATTAAGATTGATTTAATTACATCTAAGCATTCTCATATCTTCCTGTTTTGGTAGAAAGGATATATCTAAACGCGTAATTCATCTCTATATCAATAACATATTATATATTTATTGCATAACATTTAATACAACACATTCAACCAACGTATATCAAAATCCTTTAAAAAAATTACTTTCTCATAATCAAATATCCTATGAAATTTAATTTATATAGATAATTTTCTCATTAAAATAATTACATTTTTTTATCTAATAAAAACAGTTAAAATACATTTAATATAACCAAAAAATAAATAAAAAAAAAATCGTGTTCCAATATATATATATATATATATATATATATTGGAACATGATTTTTTTTTCATTAATTTTGGTTATATTAAATGTATTTTAACTGTTTTTATTAGATAAAAAAATTGTAATTGTAATAATTGTAAAAATATATATATATATATATATATATTTAATTTGTTGATTAATATTTATCCCACATACACAACTTTTATATGTAGCTAAAATATATCTTATAAGTGAAAATTATCAAAATATTAATGAATTTTCCTTATGATAAATTTTAAAAATATGCACAATTTAAAAAAAAAAAAAAAAATAATTCAATAAATTCAATTTAAAAAATATTTTTTACAGTAAAACACACCGTTCAGATTTCAATCCCCCAACTCAAGTGGAAATAAAAAAGCGCAAAGTTCGAAACAGTCTTCTCTTACGTAATTGCGGACGATCTTCCATCAATAGAACATTAAAAAATTTCTTTCACAAATTATTACATTAATTAAGAGTTATATTTTTTAATTCCCTTCTAAACAATTAATTATTCATTAAATTCTGTGTATATATTTTTGTTTCGATTGAGAATATTGAGAATTTGTTTCAAAGTAAACAACAGGTGTGGTATGTTTTGACAAGTGTAGTTCCAAATTCGTCTGGTAGAAGGCGTTTTCACCGAGATTGTGCTCCGGACGATTTGAATGTTCGAAAATGATGTTTTGATGGCGTAAAAGGTTTTAATAAATGTTAAGAGATAGTTCTTATTTTTCTTACGTTTTTAAAATTCCACACAATATTCATAAATCTCGGTGAAAATGGTTTCGGTGCTAAATTATTGTTGTTTATTTATTTTATTTGTGTTAATCGAGTGTCGTACAGATGTCAAGAAAAAATCCCGTATAAGGCAGGATTTCGAATTTTCATTGCATGGTAAGTTGAAATTTTGTTTATTGTTTGTAAATACTGAATGTTCACTAAGTAAAAGAAATTTAAATAGTTCCCAATTTATTATATTTAGCATTAACGTTAAATATTTAAATGAGCTTATTACACTTGATTTTTTTTTTAAAAATTTATTTCCTAAAAACTAATTTTTATATATACGTGAGAGTAGTTTTTTAAGTTTATTTAATTTTTAAAATCGTACATCTTTATAAACAAAATTAAATATTTTTTTCGATAGCTAAAAATGTAAGTATATGTTGGAATGAATTTTACAGACTGCTGCAGTTTTATTATTTTTATGATGTATTTTATTATAATATTTTATTATTATTTTTCGATTTATCAAAGAAAATATCTGTATTAAAATAAACAATTACTGCTTGCCAAGAAATAAATTGTGAATCATATTTATTATGATTTTCATCAATATTTCAAATTTCGTGATTTTTACCCATGATTCTCTAAAAACATATTTAATTTTAAGTGTGTGTTTCTCATAAAATATTAGCATCGTAATGCTTATCATTGTTGTATATTTTTTGTGAGAAACTTCAGCTGATTGTTATGGGATATTATATTATCTAAGTAATCATAATTACCTACATTTAATATGATAAAAAAACATTCACGCTTTATTAATCTTATAATATTATTTTTTATTCATAACCAATGAATGATCAATCTTGTGATTTTCAAAATGTGTACGTTTTCATTATGAACTAATATAAATATGAACGAAATTTTTGTTAAAATATATTTGAAATCGACATCTAAAAATAATAATAAATATTTACTATCAGACACAATTGTAAACTGTTACTACTTCAATTAATTTAATTTGCACGGGAATATTAAATGCTTTGTATTTAAGTTTGAATCAGATTACAAATTAGATTAAATTCCTGTGTTGAAAAAGTTATTAACTTTTCAGATATTAAATAGTTAAACAAACAAAGCAAATTATTTTATTTAAGTATTATAAGTTTATTTATTCTTACATTAAGATATTTAAAATTTTATGATAACGAAATACCTAAGAACTTTGGCGGCTGATGGCCATTGGCCAACCCTCTGGCATTTGGTGCTTCAGGTACGAATCCTGGCAGTGGCATGGATGTTTTGTTAGTGGTTCGAAGTCCACATTAAATTGTAGGTCCCGGTCTAATTACCCTAAAGTGAGCAAAAAATGACCGTAGAGCACAGATCAAACCAAACCTAAAAACTTTGACAAAAAAATCAACATATTATAAGGTTATGATTTAATGTTTTTACTTTTTTTGTTTTTCTGTCAATATGAAAAGAAGATATCTAACTATTTAAAACAATCATGATTACATTTTTTTTTTTTTTTTTTTTTTTTTTTTTGCAAAATTATAGCCTACGTATAAAATAAAATTACTTACATTTTTTATTATTTATTTATTTAATTTATTTTTGATTTAATATCTTCAATATTTTTTTTTTTAAAATTGTATTGTTATTAATTTTAAAAAAAATATCGCATTCAATAAATTTCTACATTTTATTTATCATTATGACATTAACATACTTTCCATCCTCATCATCAGTGGCGCAACAGCCCCATGATGGTCCAAGGCCGTCTGCTTATTGGCCTATTTCGAGGCAGGAGATTTTTTTTTACGAGGTAGGGTTGTCAGCCCTACTCCCAACGCTCATCAGGCATATTAGACCGGGACCTACAGTTTAAAGTGGATTCCAAACTACTAAGATCCATGGCACTCCGGGATTCGAACACGAAACCTGTGACATCGAGCACTCAGTCATCAGGCCCCAAACATACTTTCAGCAATAATTAAAGTATCCGTGTTATACAGAGAACCTCTGTAAGTCGAACTTCAAGGGAGACGCCAAATAATTCTAGTTATAGAGTTTTCGACTTATGGAGGATTTTGACTTACGCGGATTTTGCAAGGAAATTTTCGAATTGTAGAGGTCTAGATTCTTTCTAACTTATTTTGAGTTAGAGAGGTAAAATAAATAAAAATTCAAGTTACAGAGGTAATAAACATGTTTATTTGCAACTTAAAAGTTATATTATGTACTACAGTAAAAAATCAAAATAATTCCGAAACAACCTTAAAATTAAAAATGTGTATTAAAAAAAGTCATTTTTTATTATTTATTTTTGCTTTTAGACAATTCGATCGTTCTCTATCTATAGCATTATCTAAGCTACTTTTTTTTTTTTTTTTTTTTGTTCCAATGCAGCTGGCAAACACTTAGACAGCTTGGTCTTGGATGCTTTAAGGCAAACGCTGCACAGACGTTACTCACTTTGCATTACCCAGGGGGCGCATGTAACTTGAAGATACGGACGCGGAGTAACAATGCCCCCGCAAAGCTCTGCGATCCTATTAGGACCGGGACCTACGGTTTAAAGTGGATTCCGAACCATTACAAACCTCCATGGCACCGCCGGGACTTGAACCCGAAACCTATGGTACCGAGCGCCAGAGCGCTAGCCACTCGGCCAATCAGGCCCTTATCTAAGCTATAAAGAGCAGAAAATTATTTTTCATCCGAGTTGTTATTCCATAGAATTGGTTATTCTATTTACTATATACTCATACATTGTTTTCTAAGAAACAATGATGTGCATTGTTGGCAACTCCTTAAAGTCGGTAACTTATTTTTCTTCGAGCTATAGAGTTAATTAGTTTCAAATGATCCAGTTGTAAAGGTTGTAAAAGATTGTAAAAACAAACATTGCTAATGTTCGAGATAAAGAGAGATCCAATTTTTTTTTTTTCGAGTTACAGAGTGAAAATATATACCAAAATGGCTTGTGGGGATTGACTAATTATTTCGACTTATAGAAGGTTGAAATTTCGAGTCATGGAGGTTTTGGGGCTTGAAGGGAAGGGAACAAAAAATTTTTCGAGTTGTGGAGGTTTTCGACTTATCGAGGTTCGACTTAAAGAGATTCTACTGTATTATTAAAAGTAAACAGGACAAACATTATTTTCTACTTAAATAGTATTTTACGTAAAGCAAAAACTTGATACTGGATATCAATTCACGAATTAAAAATAAGAATTCTTCTTAAGTAACTTTGTGAACAACATATAGCATATGTTGTGTACCAAAATTTACATATAAAAGTTGCGTAAAGGTGATTAAAATCATGCTGTTCTTAAGTAGGAAATAAGATTGACTTGTAGTAAATGCAAATTCGAACTTGTTTTCTGGTATTACGCAATTGAATTTCGCTTTCAGTAGCCCATTAAAAATAAATAAATAAATAATAAAAAAAAAAAACGAAGGGGAAAAAACTGTCTATTAAAATTTTTTTATAAATTATTATTTTTTTCCTTAATAAAATAATTTTAATAGGTTTTTTTTCCACTTTTTGTAAAGAGTATTTCGAAATTATGTGTTTTGACTATCTGAAAATATCATGAGTTATCATAACAGAAGAATTCAAACAATATGATTCATGGATAATCTCCAAAACATCATTAATTTTAACTGATGATAACATATTTTATTTTATATATATCTCTAGCTGGTATATTTAGAAAAATAAACAAGATTGAATTAGAGTGTGTTGTTATTACTATTATAAAATCTGAATCCTGGCTATATATACTATAATTCCATTGTTTATTTATTAAAAAAATATATAATTCCATTGTTTATTTATTCCAAAATATATATAATTCCATTGCTTATTTATTCAAAAATATATATAATTCCATTGTTTATTTATTTAAAAATATATAATTTCATTGTTTATTTATTTAAAAACATATAATTCCAATGTTTATTTATTCAAAAAAATATATTATTGATTTCAAAAGTGTATCCCGCAGAAAAATTGTTTGATTGCAATTAATATTAAATTTTATATTAATTATTCTATATAATTATTATTGGTTTTGAAAGAAAAAAATGACCTCAAATTTTAAAAAGTCTTGACTACTAATCAATTTCAATATTGCATGTATTCTGAAAAGAATCCTTATCTGTTTTTTAAAAATAAATAAATAAATAAAGCTCTTAACATAAAAGCTCTCTTATGCATTCCTCTAAAAAGTGTATTGAGATCATCTTTTGACTCAAGACAGTAATACCTGTTTCTCAAAAGACAGACCACACAGATAGAATTGGAATTTTATTTTTATCAGTAGACACTATTTTTGTTTCTATTATACATTCTGGTGTTTTTTGATACAACTCTGTCTCGCTTGTATATGACAAACCTGCAATTTATTTCACGGAATTATCGTCTTTGAATATAAATGTCTGCCATGACGAGTTCTATGAAAATGTTTTTTTTTTTTATTGCACAATATCTAATATTTCTTTTAATTTTCGCTGCCTATAATTCAAAAGTTTTGTTGATCTACAGTTCTATTATGAGAAGAAAATAAGAGTTATTAATTTTCATTTATTTATCTATCTATTTGTATTATTTTATAAAATCCGATAAATTGGGATTTGTAATTATTTAATATGTCTATTTATTTTGCTTTATGAATAATCATAATTATTTGCATTTAAAACATTAAAAGAAATGATCAACTGCGCAAAAAAAAAGAAAAGGTAAGCTTATATTAATTGTTTTTTTTTTTTTTTTTAAATTCGTCTTGATTTTTTTAAGTTAATGTAAAATCATATTTTTTAATGAACCTTTTGCTCCTTTATTACAAAAACATAGTAAGCTATTAGATTTCTATTTAAAAAATTACAGTTAAACGTTTTTTTTCATTTCATTCAACAATTAATTTACTAAAGCAATAAAAATTACATTTAAGAATTGAATAATTTTAAATTAAAAATCAATTACGACAGATTTCTAAAACGACAGTTTCGAATAAATTTATTTATTTATTTTACATTGCTATCAAAATTTATTTTACATTGCCGGCATTGCTACTCAAATAATGAGTTTATCGCTGAGCTCACATCCAACATTTATCCTTCATAATTCAATTACTTGAAACGTTCTATCAATTATTTTTCGAGAACCAATGAGGTTAGCTCTGTTTATGGCTACATGACTTTTATCCCGCATAAACAAGTTCGCAGTAGGTCTTGCACATCTTATTTTCTGAGTGGCAAGTCCGGTTTGCTCCATGTTGAAAGTAACAAAATAAGACAGCAAAAAGTAAAAAAAAAAAGTAAAGTTGAAAGGGTACTTACGTATTAACGTACCTTGGCGGTTTTTAGTGTCGCCAATCCAACAGCTACAGATTTGGCGGTTTTTAAGTGGCGCCGATCAAACAGCTGCAGATTTGCTGAGTTTTGACGCCATTTTGTAGTGTTTTTTTTTGTAAAATATGAAAATATTTGGGATTTGCCAGAAACAGAACAAGATGCAATTTTATTTTTCAGGAGCGAAATATTTTACCAAAAACAACGAAAATGTCCCAATTCCCATGACATGAAACTTTATTTTGATAAACGTAAGTTTTGAAATGCAATTTCAGTCAGTGTGCTTATCGTGTGGGACTTAGAAAAGACAACTGGTTTGAGGGAAGCAAATTCCATTTTGTACAGCTTTGAGATTCATATACTGCTGGTGCGTGGAATTGACGTCGATTAAATTTTGTGAAAAGCAACTTGATTTATCGGATAAAACTGTTATAGATTGGAACAATTACATGCGTGAATTATGTGTCTTGGATATGGAGAATAAACCAAAAAGAAGGTAGGTGGACCAGATTGCATTGTGGAAATTGATGAAAGTGTTTTGAAATTTGAAAGCGTTTTGATTTTAAATGAAGTTTTTATATATTTTATTATTTGGAACAAAAATTTTAAGTGTAGATTGGCGTCACTTAAAAACCGCCAAATCTGTAGCTGCGGTTGGCGCGCGTGCACTTTATTGACGCAACTGTCGCTAAGGTATCGTTAATACGTAAGTACCGGTGAAAGTAACAAAATGTGATATGTGCTTTAGTCTTTGGTATTTACTTCGTAATGTAAAATGATTTCGAAAACATACATGCAGTTGAATATTTTATTCTTATAGTCCTATAATTAAAAAAAGTTTTATAATTTTTCCAATTTCTCATGTTTCATTGTATTATTATCTAAAGTTACCTAGAAAGACACGAAAAACAAGACTTGTTATTTTCGGGAAATGCTTAAAAATATTAAACAAGAGAATAAATTTTGGACGATTATCGCTAATGCTTGTGATTAGAAATTAAATATGTAAAATATTTCTTTTAATAAAAGTACAATTAATAATTTTCTGATATTGATCTCTAATTTACTAGACAAAGATTTTCATATAATAGATTCAAATCGCTTTTAAGTTTTTTTAAAACATATTTTAATAATTAGTGTTAAGCATTTAAATTTTGAGTTAATATTTTCTTAGATCAAATGTTTTTTTTTTTTCCTTTTTAATAGTGATTTGTATACAATATGAAGTTCTGAATTGATTTGTTAAAAGAAAATATTTGAGGTCCTGTCTTTTTATCACTGAAATAATAGTTTCAAAGTTTATGAAAATATGTAGCAGTTTTCATCATTACCATTAAATTAAAAAAAAAAATAAATAAATACAACAACTACTACTACACGACGACATATCACTATGCCTTGTGCTAAAAAGTGCTTCAAAATTGATGTAGATAAAAATGTGCCATCGCAAATGTTGGTACCCGAGCAGCATTACGAGAGTAGCATTTGATATGAATTCTCAACAATGCCATTCACGCTCATTTTGGTTTGATAGCACTTTTCGCATTTGCCGGGTATCAAATCAACCATGTTTGGTTTGGTTTATTGTCCTACGGTCATTTGTTGCACATTTAGGCTAATTAGAGCGGGACACTGTTTAACAAGGATTCCGAACCATCAACAAACATCCATGCTATCGCCAGGTTTCGAACCTGAAGCAGTGGTATCAAAGTCCAGAGCGTTAACCAATTGACCACCAGGCCGCCAACCATCCTTCTTTTGCAAATCTAACGCTCAATCACCAGGTCGTTCCAACTCCACTTAAAATAATCTTTTAGCCATCTGAAAATCATAAAAATTGCAATCATAAGATTTACAATTTCTAATCACATGTAATTTAATTCCTTTTCCAGAACAGTCGTATTTCATAATTTGATACCGATACATCACTAAACTATTTGTTCTAAAAATTGCCTTTTATCTTTACCTATAAAATATATAAAAAGAATTCATTATTAGTTAAGTAATTCGTGCAAATCTATTGAGTCTTAAGGTATTGAAAGAAAGTCTATTCTGCTCTGATACTGCGCCTTGAATGAGCAGAGATCAGAGTCTTATCAAGGACAGAGTTTCTCTCTCCTTTTTTTTCTTTTGAAGACTCATGATAATACTGTTAAAGATGTCTGCCATTCAAAACTTTCATAATTTTTGGTTTTCATTTCAAAGTAAGACTCCGTCTTCTCTTTTTTGAAATAAAGTTTGTTTGATTTCAACTGTGGTCACCATTCACCGCTTACTTACCACTTTCTACAGGAGAATTATTTCTTTTTTTATATTTCCTCCTTTGGGCCTGATGGCCGAGTGGCTAGCGCTCTGGCGCTCGGTACAAAAGTATCGGATTCAAATCCCGGCTTGCTCATGGGTGTTTGTAGTGGTTCAGAATCCACTTTAAACCGTAGGTCCCGGTCCTAATAGGATCGTAGAACGTTGCGGGAGCATTGTTATTCCGCATCCGTGGCTTATCTTCAAGTTACACGCGTCCCCTGGGTAATGCAAAGTTTGTAAAGGCATCAAAGACAATTGTCTAAGTGATTGCCAGCTGCAGTAGAAAGAAAATATTTCCTCCTTTTGTGGAAGAGACTGTCATGTCGTTATCGTGAAAATTCTTTCCAATTTTTCGACAAGATTCATGAACCAGTCCGGTATTGAAATACTTCCAATTCACTTATTCCTTCCTATTATTTCTCTCTGCCTTATATTTTCTTGTTTTTATCATCTAGACCTAGACTATCATTTCGTTATCTTGAATTTTTCTATAAGCTTCACGGACCAGCTATGTAGAGATTCTCCGCCACAGCAATTTTCTTCCACATAATTGCAATTTTTAAGTTTGCATTAATGTCATCTTTCATAGAGGTAGCAGCTATCTTGTTCCAAAATGCATGAGGGGCTCTATGAATCAATAATTGTATTTGTCTGTTGGGGGATCACCTTCTTCTATAATTTAAGTTATATTAAGCAGATACTTCCAAAATTATCCAGCTTTATTAAACATGCTTTTGTAGCTAAAAATTTGACACAACACATTTGTGTCTTATAATCTGCATTAAATTTAGGCTGTCCTATAAACTTTAGTAGCCTGTTATATCGCTGAACTTTAATGACAGCTACAACTAGCTTTGAACTATTCAATTTGATTTGAGGTGCATTCAGAAAGTTTTTCTGTAAATTTTCCACAAATTATTTTTTATGTAATCTGTTGACCTTGATTTGTAGCTGTATATGTATATAAATATTTAAAAATGAGCGTTTAAAATGGTTATAATTTTGTTTTTATATATAAATCAAATTATATGGACTATGAGATAAACATTGGGGAAGTTGTTTTTTAATTTCATTTAGAATATATGGGGTTACGTTTGGAAATTTGTATGAAATTTATGTATTTTTTTAAATTATACATTGTACTCTCACTTCGTTGATTTTCTAAAATTTTGTTAAATTAAAATGTTTTAGTTAATAGTCAGTGTGATAAAAAATTTATATACAATTTTCAAAATTAATTTTTTGTTTGTGTATTCGTTTTATCTGCAAATATAACTTATTTGCTTACTAAAATTAACTATAATTTACCTCAAAATTAGAAATTAAATGATTTATAATTTTTTATCCAAATAACTATTTTAAAATAAAAAAAGAAATTTCTAAAGAGAAAATTAATTTTTTTATTTGATCTGAAAACGGTCAACTGTCTCACTATTGAATAAATATTATGTGTTTTATTCAAAAATATCGTAATTTTGATTTGAAATTATCACAAATTTCTTTAATTTTTTATATAGGATAAATGTATATTACTACTTTTAAAATTGTCCAAACAAAATATATACTATATTATATTCAAAAATAAGTTTAAACTCTAATCCACTGTACATAAAATTTGTAAAGATTTTCATTTATAAACTTAATGTAAAGTTATCTGATTGATTTTGTCTCACGTTTTATCAGTAAGTATACGAAATATAAACATTCTATTGATTCTATCCTATCAACAGTTTGACGTAATCACGTGAGTGCGTAGAATGAAAAATATTGCAGTTGTGAGCATTCCAGCCTCCGCATTTTTGCATTTTCTCCTTTACTATTTACTTTCGGCGGTTGGCAACTCAGTCTGTTATTTATAATTTGATTTGCGTACTAAATTTGTTTCTTCTTTATGTGATCAAATCAAATACACCTCTTGACTGAATTGATTGCTTTTTTCCATCAATTCATTTCTGCTTAGAAACATTTGTGAATTCTTTCTAAATCAGAAGTATGTCACTTTCTCATTTTGATGAGAGAAGTGGAATTGTTGCCGTGGGTACACCATGGGGCCGATGGTGGCAGACTGTTTCAGAAGTATTTATTGAAGTCAATGTAACGCCTGGTACGCCGGGAAAGCACTGTAGAGTTACAATAAAACCAAATAACATTGAATGTCGTGTTCAAGATCAAGTAATATTCAGTGGGACACTTTATAAAACTGTTCAAGCTGATGAGTGTACATGGACTCTAGAGGAAAGAGAAAGAATTGTCATTTTGTTAGAAAAAGCTGAAAAATTTGAAAATGAGAATCAGTGGGTGAGCTTATTAGATGGACAGTTTGTGGCTGATCCTTTGAAACAACAAGAGATGTTGAAAAAATTAGATTTGGAAAAATTCCAAATAGAACATCCTGGTTTTAATTTTAGTGGTGCCCAACTGTCAAAGTCATATAATAATACCCCATACATACCAGATGTTTCTTAATTTATGTTTTCTAAAATCCGAATAATAAATATATATGATATATAACAAATTTAGTGACAATCAAAATCGCAATCTAGGTAACCCTGATATTTGGCCAGCTAAATGCAGTCAAAAGTTGAACTGTCTCCAATACTTAAAAGAAAATTTTTAAGATATTAATTTTTTAAAATTGTTATATTTATTCTAACATCATTCATAATGATTTATTGTATATCAAATTATGTTCTTGTAATTATATACTATTGTAATTTAATTTATTTTAAATTGTAAAAATTCTTTGATTCATTATTGTTAGATTTTTGGGTATTTAAGTATTAACTACATGCCATTAGTGAATGCCAACCAAAATAAACAGCTTTAAGGACAGTTTTCCTGGTACTGGTATTAATATGTACTAAGGTTAATATGAATAATTAATTGCTGGCATTGTAATAATATTATAATTTAGTCCGTACCTCAATATAATTTGTAAACTTTCTAAATAAGAAATGTTTTACCTAGCTTTAAGCTTTTCCTGGTTTGAAATAACCCATCGATTATAAATGTTCATAACATTTTAAATATATATATTCCTGAATATATATCAATACACTTCAGCTATGTAGCTATCACTTTAGTTGAAGATATATCAATACACTTCAGCTATGTAGCTATCACTTTAGTTGAAGATATATCAATTCACTTCTTTATTTAGCATTCGCTCCTATCCTGTATTTATAATTTTCTTTTTCATAATTCTATTCTCTTTAAGTACTTCTGAAATTTTTTTATTTCTAAATTTAAATTTGAGAGTTTGAAATTATCTCATTAAGTTAACTCTCATTATTTAGTTTGAAATTATTATCTTAAGGAATTAACAATTTCTTAAAGTGAATTGTATTGATTTGTAAAAGAAGATTCCTTTAACTTTCTTAAGATATTTTTGCAGCTCTTTCAACTGTGCATAGTTTACTTTTATTGTTGTACTTTAAAAAGAAAAATACAGTATGATTCAAAGAATTATTATAAAAGCATTTTTTTAAACTTCATTTTATTTTTAAAGATAATTTACTATTGTATAATTGCTACTGGGTTTCTGTGTAAAGTTGTATTAAAATTACATTTTAAGTGACTTGTTTATTCAAATTCTTAAATATATTTATGTACGACAATTTTTATGTATGTTATATTTTTCATTTGTAGAAATTAAAGAATAAATTGATTATTCATTCATCATTTTGTTTATTTTTTCTGTTATTGAATTATATCATGATTTAGAATTTATAAAGTGCAAATAATAAACAACAAATTGTCAAATATATAAATTTCCATTTTTAAAAATAAAGCAACTATATAAATATTGAATTAATTTTAAATAAGATTTACTTGCATTGTTACATTTTCATCTCTTTATTGTTTATTGCATATATCTTAACAAATCACTTTGTGATTTAATAATTAAAAAAAAATATGCATTTCAACTATACACTATGAAAGACAGCGTATAGTATATTTAAATGAAAAACAAATAATTTTCTTAGTAGTTTATTTAAACAATATTGATTTTAATACATGAAAATTTAATTTTGATGTAAATAATTAAATATTTATAACCATCTCTTTGTGCAATAAATCTAAAAATTTGTTTCCACATAATTTTCAAATTGAAAGAAACACATTTTGTGTAAGTTATTTTGAGACTATTTGGTTATTAATAAACTTTAACAATGCTCTTATAATTTTATGGAAATATTACATTATAATTCTTTATGGTTTAATAGCTTATAGTTGCAGATGTGAAATACTATAGACAACGTGAAAAAAAAAAAAATGGTCCAAATATTGAGAAATAATTGACATCAAGAAATATTTATAACCATTAAAATTTTGATTCATCAACTATTCTGATAATTCTAGATTAATTTTGATACACTTTTTTTTTTTTTTTTTTTTTGATAAATAAAATGAAAATGTAATCTTTTATTTAAATGTATATTAGCTTTATTTTATCTTAAGTATATAGAAATTCAGAAATTTATATACTTATTTTCATTCACTAAAGACTTTTATTTTTATAAAATCATTAATTGTAAAACAAAATATATGGTTAAGAATTGTGATTTTAGATTTGGTTGAAAATTTTCAACTTTTTTTCTCTGTAAAATGCATATTGCATTTATGCCTAAAATTGATAGATTAACATATTTTAGCTAATATAAAATTAAAAATTAAAATCTTTTAATACATTTTGTTTGTAATGAATGTGTTCATTTAAATAAGTTTTTAAACCTTAATTTAAAGAAAAGATGTGCATTATTTATGGAACATTAAACTTATAGAAGCTAGATTGAAATATGAGCTATGAATTTGGATAATAATATATTAATCAAAACATAAAGGCATATCATCATCAGTGGAGCAACAGTCCCATGGTGGGCCAAGGCTATCTGCTTACTGGCAGATTTCAAGACAAAGAGATGTTTTTTTTATGAGGAAAGGTTGTAAGCCCTATGCCCAATGCTTTACCATCATCTTAGACTGGGACCTACGGTTTAAAGTGGATTGTGAACCACTGCAAACATCCATTGCACTGCCGGAACTTGAATCTGAAACCTGTGGCTCCAGAACACTAGTCACTCAGCCATTAGGCCCCAGAAAGGCATATAATAAATTAAAATTCACAAATTTTATATGCAAATTATCCAACTTTATTCCCAGATAAAAATTGAGGTTATTTTTAAGAGAGCTGATTTGAATAATAAAATATGTCAAAATTTAAAATCAGCAAAAACAAAACTGAAGAAGAAAAATATAAATATAGATTAGTTTTTAATTAAATATTTATCCAAGTACTTTTATAAATACAATTGAAGTATGAAGTCAAAAATTTATTTTAAAAATTCCACTCCTGGGCTAGAAATTATCAGTATTACATTTATAATTTACAAAAAAATTATTTGAATAAAAGTGGATTTTTGTAATTAATAGGTTTTTTTTTTTTAATAAATTCTCATTGTTTAGAATTATATCCAAAATATAAAGTAATTTTATCTTCAAAAAGATTTAAACATTAACAAATTGTTACAAATATTTATTAAAGTAAAGTCATTTTATGGCAACTATTTAACTTTCAGCTTGCAACTGTAATGGAAAGTCAAACAAATGTTTCTTTGATCAAGAACTCTTTGATAGAACTGGAAGTGGAGGACATTGCCTTGAATGTGAAGATAATACTGAAGGAGTGAACTGTGAACGCTGCAAAATTCTACATTATAGAAGAAAAGAAGACAAAGAATGTTCAGCTTGTAACTGTGATAGTATTGGTAAATATATTTAAATGTATCTTTATACACAGGGTTTTAAACATTATTTTGGTTGCATTTATTCTATATAGATTTATATATCTATTATTTTGATTATTTATATTTTCTGCACAAACTTTAATTTGATTTGCTCTCTTAATATAACTGATATTAGAAACACATTATTTTCTATGACTTATTTTAACATTAACAATTATTGCATTAATTTGCTGTTTGTAAAATTAAAAAAAAAAAAAAAATCAAATGAAATATGTTCTGAAAAATTATTTTTAAGTAAGAAATAATAATACTCGAAGATTGAAATATATGTTACTTAAAAGATACATTAATTTTTTAATGTATTCTGATAATTTATGGATCATTCCTGTTTATAAGATCCTGATCATGTTAAAAAATAAACTACAGGAGAAAAGATTATATCTCATTCTGTGTAAATAATAATTTTATAAATATTAATATATTTCTTATAATATATTTTATAAATATTTTCTTTTTTTTATTGTTATATCTTTTTTCATGTTTTGTTGTTCTTGTAAAATTTTGTTTTTTATTGTTGCTAGAAGAATACTATGAAGATTTTCATTTCATAAGATATTTTAAAACTAAACTATATTCCCCCCTGTTTATCACATTAAATCTGTTTGAATTATAAATTTATGACTAGATTTTATAAAATACTAGCAGATAGGACCCTAATGTTGTGTGTCTACAGAAAATAAAACATCACAAACTCTTTTTAATTCTAAGAATATCGTGGTAAATATCATGATAATAATAAAATGCTAGCAAACTTCTATATGTAGTGTAATATAAAAGCTACATTGAAAACAATCTTAATTGTGAGTGCAAAACATTTAATAATGATCAAATATAAATAAAATAGTTAAGGGTAATATCATCAAAAACAAAATGAATGATGAAAAGAACAGTGGTATCATGGTCATTATGTGACACCTTAAAAACACATGAATAATCTTAAAATTTCCTTTATAAACATAAATACATTGATATATAAAACAAATGACATTTATTTCATCCTTTTTCCAGGTTCTCTTGCTGCTCAGTGTTCAGAAGATGGCCAATGCCCATGTAAACCTGGGGTTGGTACCAGAACTTGCGGTAAATGTGCTCCTAACTTTTATGACATGACACCTCAAGGATGCAGGTAATTAGCTTGTTTTTTATTTCTAAAAATAAACTGAATCAAATTATTCTAAATATTTATTTCATTTGATAATTTTGTTTTGAAAAAGCACTAAAATTATGTAATATACATAAAAAGGATTAAAAGGTTATTATTTTTATTATGTGGAAACATGATATTGTTCTTATATGAGGTTTGTAATATTGCCAAAAATTTGAAGCTAACAAAAAACATAATAGTAGGTTATTATTTAATACTTTAATTAATCTTCTTGAATAAATTATTTTAATAATAGTTTTTTTTTATTTTACATTGGAAAGTGAAATAAAAACATGGCATTGTCAATTTCTGGAATTCTGATTATCTCTCAGCATTTAAAGGTTCTTAGACCAAGAGATTTTTGCAACTGCTATCCAGGATTAAATTTAAACATTTCTGTGTACATTTTGTCTTAATACAGTCTCTATTTTTCCATAAAAATGTTGAAAGTTATTTTCTGTTAAAAGTTTATTCTTTCTTTCTAACCTTCAGTTCAACAGTCTCTTTTACTGTGGCCAAAGAGAACATCATCCAGAGCATCTGTTCTTGTATTGGAGCAGAAAGTCTTGTTTAAGAAAGCTTTAAATTCACAATCTATTTCCTCTCCTCCGGTTTTATCTGACTTTGTCAGGCACATTGAAACATTTGGTCTGTTTTTATAATTTTATTGTGTCTGTATTGTTTTGAAATAATATTTCAACAGAATAATAAGATAAATTAATTCTACATTAATTTGAAATCTACTACATTGAAATTAATTCTACATTAATTTCATGCTAATAACGTTTTGTGAATACCTTTTAAATACTTACTTCGTTGTTTATTATTTTTCTTTAAATTTTTGTTTGAAAGCCTTATGGATTAGTTAGGGATTATAGGATGATTATTTTAAGGTTTAAAAACATTCTTGAATTCCACAAAATGTTCTCTAACAAAATGATTAATTAGCCAAAGGATTTAAATATTTTGATTATAAAAATGATGAAAAATATGTTAATATCATATCATATAAGCATACTGAACTTATTAGGAAATAGAAGCCGAGTGAATTAGTATCTATGGAATTTTTGGTTTCAGTTGCAATGATTTGTACTTGACATGCCTCTGTGAAGGAAATACTTCATATTCAAAATCTAACTGAAAATTGTACAGATTTGTTTAAATACTTAAAATTACAAAAATTAATAGAAAACTGCATAAAATGAGTCTAAAGTTGAATAATTAATGTTTCCCTACATATTAATAGAATTTATGGATATGATGTTGCTTAAAAAACGATGGTATAAAATAAAATAGAATGGGTGATAATCAAAAATTAATTTTTTACTATTTAAATTTTTTGCATTTTGGAATAAGTTTTGTAGAATGTATATATTTAGTTGAATAAATAAAAGCTGTTTGTTTTATTTTCAGACCATGTGGATGTAATTTAGCTGGCATTGCCCAAGATGCACCTAGTTGTGACCCTTCATTGGGTTATTGTCCATGCAAAGAAAATGTAATTGGTCAAAGATGTGACAGGTAACTATCCCCCCTTTTTTTTTTTTTTTTTTTTACATTTGTACTGTGATCCTTACTGCGATTAATCTAAAAGTACTTTTTTAAATAGAATAAAAAAATCATGTAACAATCTTCATAAAACTGTAACTGTAATGAATATTTCAAATAGCTTATTTATTTAATTCATCAAATATTAAAAAAATTCAATACAAAATAATAAATTTAAAATGCTTATAATAAATTCTTTAAACTATTTTAATAAATATTTCAAGTAGTTTTGAATTTCTATTTTCTTTTTCGGCAAAAATATTATTAAAAAAATTATGCTAAAACAACAAATTCTAAATGTTATCTTTAATTCTAAAAATTATTTTTGAATAAATTATAAATCTCAATAATAAATTTTGCAAATGTACAACTTAATGATTTCTGTAAATAATTGAAGATTTTTTTCTTCTAAAATATTAAAATAATTTTCTAAAATAAATTCATTCCAAAGCTAGTAAAACATTTTTTAAATTTATATTAAAATTTCTTTAATTTTTGCTATCATTTACATTCTCTGGGAATTTTATCTGGATTAATTTAGCATTTTATAAAAATTTTTCTCTAACTTCTTTATAAAATATGTCTTATTTCAGAAATATTATCCATATATACTTTTTTTATTTATGGCAGCTGTAAGCAGGGTCATTTTGATCTTCAATTAGAAAATGAATTTGGTTGTGTCCCTTGTTTTTGTTATGGTCATACCACCAAATGTCAAAGTGCGCCTGGGTTTTTTAAAAAACTGATTGAATCAAGTTTTGACCAAAGTATGATTCTTTTTGTTTTCAATAATATTTGCATAAAAAATAAAATTTAAAATAGTTTCATTAATTTGCTTATGCTATATTAAATATTTCTCATCTTTTTTCTTGTTTTAAAATCCATATGAATAACATTCAAATATTTCATAAATATTCTAATAACTATTTTTTAATTTGAATATTAATTGAAATATGCAATTTATATATTGAATAAAATTTTATTCATATTTGTTATTATTTTTTATCATAATTGTAGTAGGGAATGCCAATGTATAATATTTAAATTAAAACTGAATCTTTTGTGTTTTAAATTGAAATAAATTTTTAAAATTATTCAATATGTTGTACAACTGTTGTCATTGATAAATTTAGATTAATGGTCATTAATTTCTTAGATCCTGAAGGTTGGAAAGCAGTTGACTTAAGAGGCCATCAAATTCCAATCCTTTATGATGCTGATCTTCAAATTATTGAAGTTCGTGGACAGGGCGGAGAATTTGCATATTTTGTTGCACCAGGTAAATTGTGTGCATTTTTAGTGAAGAAATATATTCTGTAATTTTCTGCCTATAATCCACTGTTGTAATTTTTGGTAAAAAAAAAAAAAAACGATTCACTCCTCTTAACTTGTTTTCATTGACATGCTATGCACAAATAAAACTTTTTCTAAATGTAATTGAAAATTTTAACTTGAATGACATTTTTTAACTTTAGATAGCATTTTTAATGCCACAATATTATAAAAAAGTGGAATCTGTAGATATAAAATACATGTAAAAGACAATATAAACCATATATAAGTTTGAATGATATCAAAACCAGACATATATTTTAAAGGAATAAAAGCAATTAAATATGAAATAAATAACAGATTTCAGATGCAAAACTGAATTTCAAAGACATTAAATGAAAAATAAATTTCACAATCTTAAGTCATCAATGACAGATAATCATAGAGCTGCAGTAAAATTTATTGCCGTTGGATAAAAACATTTTAAAAATGTGTTTTTTAATGCTAATTACATTCACAAGATATAGATTAACAACACAGATAGTCCACATCCATTAATTTTAAACTATTTATAAGGCAGGAACAATATTTTAAATCTTTCTCTCACATAAAAACTTATATTAATTTTTTTATCATTCTTTTCTCTTTTGCTTTTAGATTTTTAAACTTTGAAGCATTTTTTGATTGATATGCATTTAAATTGTGTAATATTTTACAGTTTTTAAATTATTTAAAAGAAGTTTTTTTTTTTATATATATATAAAGCCTGATCTGATTAAACCCATTGTAAAATCTGTATTATAAAAAAGCATAATATTCATTTAAATCTAATGACATTAATTTTTTATCTTATCTTACTTCATGTCTTGATAAAAATTTTATATATTTTCAAAAAGACTAAGTTCAACATATTTGTATTATATTTACTCCTTTTTTATTTTCAGAATGTTATCTGGGCAATCAACGTGCATCTTACAATCACTACCTTACTTTCACATTGAGAATTGGTGCTGAAAGTGTGCGAGTAAGCGCCCATGATATTATTCTAGAAGGTGCTGGTCTTCGAGTTAGTGTACCAATTACAGAACAAGGAAATCCTATTCCTTCCCATAGAATACAAAATTACAAGTTCAGACTTCATGAAAATCCTGTATTTGGCTGGACTCCCCAACTGAACACATTTGATTTCATTAAACTCTTGTCTAATTTAACTGCTGTTAAAATTAAAGCTACGTATTCCAGAGAAGGTATATCATTGTTTATACATCTATTTTCATTTGTACTATTTGCCTGAATCTGAATACTAAAAAATTGGCATATAAATATGTGTTAATTTTATTCTGATGTGTATATATGTGAAACTTTCATTAATTAAGTTTAGTCACATGTAAACTTTGCAATTTAATCTTTTTAGTCAGTTAAAGTTATGACATTTTAAAATTTTTTGTCTAAAACTAGTATTTTTGTTCCAAATAATAATAATTTTCAGTAATTCATTTTTGTAAAAGTCCTAATTACAACATTAAAATTCAGTTTCATTTATTTGATGTAATGGAATATTCAAAACTTTACAAATATATTAATTTTAATTGTGTTCCCATATTTTTTGCAAAAATTCTAAAATACAAAATTATAATATTTAGGCACAATATATGCTCTTTATTTAAAAATTCTAATAAAAAAAGTCTTCAAATTTTATGATTATTGTTAATTAAATTGTGTTTTCATATTAGGGGTTGGTTATCTTGATGATGTGATACTTGAGTCAGCTCGTAATTTGCCAGGCAATATTCCAGCAACATGGGTTGAACAATGTAACTGTCCTGAAGGTTACACAGGCTTGTCCTGTGAATTTTGTGCTCAAGGATACAGAAGAGAGCCTCTAGGCAATAGTCCATATTCCCGTTGTGTTAAATGCTTTTGTCATAATCATGCTGATTCGTGTGATCCTAGTACTGGTAAGAACCTGTCATTGATATCATGTTTGGCTAATTTTACTGGCATCAAATATATGATATTTTAGTTGATTAAATTATTGATTTTAGGCAGTATATAAAACTTTTAATGCCATTCTTAATAATAATATTTGAAAAATTAAAATGCGAGCTATTGAAATAATATTTGAATATGTATAATAGATGTCAATATTGTTTATGCAAAAATTTCTTAAATCCGTTTTTCTGATTTTAATTATTTTTTATTTCTAACAACAATTTATTTATTGATATTTTTGATAAAGATTAAACTAAGTTAAATATTATGTCTTTGTCCCCCCTCCTTTAAATGGCATACAAATTGTATTTTCAGAAGTTGAACAATAAGTAAATACAAATTTATAAATAATAATGTAAATGTAAATATTATATATAACTTTTACTTGATGTTCTATTGATTTGATACAAATATTTTCTTTCTCTTTATTACCTTTTTATTATATTTACTGAAATTTTTTTTTTTTTAATACATTCTGATTTTGTATTACTATAACTTTTTAAACTTTACACAATTTCTTGTGTTTGAAATGTCATTAATTATATTCTATTTTTTTATGTGCAATCTGTTGACAATTAATTAACTGTTGTAATTATTTAGGAAAGTGTGTTTGCAAGCATAACACTGAAGGTAACCACTGTGAACGGTGTGCACAGTCTTATTATGGTGATGCAAGAGAAGGAACATCTGCTGATTGCAAACCCTGCTTGTGCCCTGACAGAGGACCTTGTGTTATGCTGCCAGGAGGTCAAGTTGCTTGCCAACAATGCCCTATGGGACATACAGGTAAAAGTTTTGTGATTAGCTGTAATAAATTAGCTTTGTTGCTTATAAATTTTATTCTAAGAATACATTTGAAGTTAAATCTTGCTAAAATCAAAGTTGACAGTAACAACTCTTTGAAGTCCTTGCAATTTAATGTGAAGTGTTCTGTTTTATACTTTGAACTATTACAGTATTCGTTTATTATAACTGAACCAAATAGCTTGCAACTTTCTGTAACAATTTTGTTTTTCTTCTTATTTAATTGCATTTAAATAGAAAAGAAAACAAAATTGTTTAAAACTTTCTATTTAATTGCATTTAAATAGAAAGAAAATGTGTTTCAACTATTCATACCAACAATAAATAAATTCAAAGCGATAACAAACAATATTTTGCTATGTTCAAAATATTGTTTGTTATAGTTTGCTATGTTCACTTCTGAAATACCTATAGAATCGTTATCCTTTTGACAGTTCATCTTCAACACCAAATTACAGATTTATTTAGTAAATTTTTATCTTGTATCCTTTTTTGTATAACATTCAGATGGAAAAATATTTTTCCCTTTGCTGATAAGTCATGAATTTTTACTGCTATTGATGAACATTCCAATATGTCAATTGAATTTTTTGGGGATTTTCTTTTTTAAAAAAAGAGAAAAACATAATATTTACGAACTTGATAAATATAATGTACTTTCATCTTGTTTTTGTATCACTTTTTTATTTTTTACTAATTTTAATTATTTGTTGTTTTATAAACATTCAGTTATAGGTGATAAGAAATCCAAAGTTAAACTAAATTATATATTGAGTATCTAAATCACAATTTGATTTATAATTTGCAGGAAAGTTTTAATTATTTTCTTACTTTTTTATAATAAGGTCATCAGTGTGATATGTGTGTTGATGGTTATTTTGGAGATCCTGCGGGAAGATTTGGGCCAGCTCGACCATGTCGAAAATGTGATTGTAATGGAAATATTGATCCAAATGCAGTAGGAAATTGTAATACGTAAGTTTCTATGTTTAATTTAGTGAATCATTGTAAAAGAAAGTTATTTAAAACTGATGATATGCATTTGTTTAATTTAGCACTACAGGACAATGCTTAAAATGCATTTATAATACTGCTGGATGGACCTGTGACAAATGCTTGGCTGGATACTATGGCGATGCTTTATCTTTGCCAAAAGGTGGATGCAAAAGTAAGTTTTAATTTAGTTGAATGTTTTTCATCTTTTGTAGTTAAAGCTTCTGTACTTTTTTTCAGATATTTTTTACATTTTTGAAATGTTAGATTTTATTTAACTCTAATAATTGAATTCATTGAAATGCTATATTACTTTTCTATGTAATAATTCATAAAAGAATCATTATAATATAATTAATCAACTCTTTAATGCTTTTCGTTTTGTTTAATTGTATCATCATTATATGTTTAAAAAAAGACAAAAAAAAAATAAATTATTTTGTTAAATATGTTACTGAAAGAATCAACTGTATGATATTATTCTAATAAATACAATGAAGTACTAAAATTGTAAAATTAAAATTCATATTCAAAATAAAAAAGAATGCAATTCCAGTAATCTGCATTTTTATTC
The DNA here is from genome assembly GCA_021605095.1 of Caerostris extrusa. Taxonomy (NCBI): domain Eukaryota; kingdom Metazoa; phylum Arthropoda; class Arachnida; order Araneae; family Araneidae; genus Caerostris; species Caerostris extrusa. The sequence continues at coordinate 110,812 of BPLR01009167.1, forward strand.
TTATTTTTTCCTTGAATTGACTACATTTTTTATTGAATAAGAAATGTGTCTTTTTTTATTACATTATTTCCATTATAGGTTTGTTTGAATATTACATTCAATGGAGTGATTAATAGTGAATTTAATGATAATTTAATTTTTAAAGGATGTACTTGTTACCTTCCTGGTACAATTGAACCAGAGAGAGGAGCCAATCCATGTGAAGCCACTGGTGGTCAGTGTCGTTGCAAAGCAAATGTAGAGGGTCGTAGATGTGATAAATGTAGAAAAGGGTACTGGAATATAGACAGTGGTCATGGGTGCTCTGCATGCGATTGCAACAGAATTGGCTCAACCAATCAGACTTGTGATATTAGATCTGGTCAATGTCATTGTAGACTAGGAGTTGTTGGGAGACATTGTGATTCCTGTGCTCCTTACCATTATGGATTTTCTGAAGAAGGATGCAAAGGTAATAATTTACTGATTTAAAAAATAAATTGAATTTTTATAAGTAAATTATTAATACAATGATGTAGTTTTAAAATAAATATGCCACATCATTACTTAAATGTTTAATACATAAAAAATATCTTTTATGATAAATTTTAGTAGATATTACATGTTTTTAATAAGATTTTCATTTAATTAATTTCATAATGAATAAAACATAGTGCTCATCTGCTTCATTCTCTGAATTTCCACCATTTTAAAATTATGTTTAATTATTCCAATAAGAATACACTCCCATTCAAAATTTTAAAAATCTTACTTTAACAAACTTGTTTATTTGATTATCTCGAATTTTAATTGCATTTCATTACCTTTTTATTTCTAAAATTATTTTAAAATTTCAATTTATAATATTTTTTTTATTGTTGTATATAATAATTTTAAAATTAAAATTTTGATTCCTTGCAAAATTCCTTATTTCACATGTAATTGTATGAACAAATATTTACATTACTCTCTAGCTTGTGAATGCGATCCTGCTGGTTCAACATCCTTGCAATGCGATACTGCTGGACAGTGCCAATGTCGTCCAAACAGAGAAGGCCGTAAATGCCATATATGTAGAGATAACAAATTCAGTAGAGGCACAGTTTGCAAAGGTACCATAATTCATATTTTTTATTCATGTATAAATATAATATATATGATATTCAAGCATTTTTGTCACTATTTTTTTTTTTTTAACTTTCTTTAATTTTTTAGTTAATTTATATTTGCATTATTGTAAGAATGTTTGTATAAATTTTATTTTTTATAAAATTATCTTGCTTAATTAGTGTAGATTTAATAATTAATTAATTAATTATCTTAATAATTTATTTCTACTATAATTGATATCTGCTTTGATTTGTTATAGCTGGAATAATTATTGTTTGCACAACTTAAAATCCATCATAGATCTTTTATAAAAAATAATTACACAATGCTACATTTTATTACATCACCATTGTTAACATAAATAATTTACTTTATTAATTTTTCTTATTTGTTTTTTTAGCAATGTTTTTATAATTAAAAAAATTTTTATTATATGTATTCCTGTGGGAGAAAGAATATTAAGGCAAAAAAATATGTTACAAGCAAATATTCTATAAACATTATATAATCACATTCTCATGAAAATAAATATATATATTTTGCCTTTCAGATTGTCCACCATGTTATTCATTACTTGAAGAAGCAATTGATCGCTATAAGGACAAACTGACTGAATTGGCTGAATTAATGGAAGAATTGAAAAATCATCCTGAAACTGTTGAGGACTTCGATTTCCAGAGAAAACTGCGAGAAGTTGCTAGGAAAATAAATGATTTGTTAGATGAGGCAAAAAGAGCTGCAAGTAAACAATATATTGAATTTTTAATAAAATTGTTGTTAAAAAAGTTTTTTTTTTTTTTTTTTTGTAATATACTTCGTCAGTTTTAAAAATAGAATTGCTTAAAATATTTCCTTATCACCAACAATTTATCATTATTTATGTAAGTAAGAACAATTTAGTTTACAATTTATCATTATATAGAAAGCTTTTATGGATAATTTGACTTCCATCTAACTAAATATTTAAATAAAATACACATAATAAGAAGAATTTTGAAGAAGAATTTAAACTGGTGCCCAAAGTATAATTAATATTCTTAAAATATCTTATTCATATCTTGATTAAATTTATTTTAATCTATTCACATAAGATTGGGGTATTATCATTAGATATAATCATTTGTTTAAAAATGATTGAAACTATTATTAATTAGCAATTGAAATTAATATTCAAATTTTAGAAATTTCATTCATAGAATTACAGTTTTTTGTTATTAAACTAATTTTAATTCTTTCTTGAAAATTTGATATATTTTCAAGAAAGAAAAAAATTGAAAATGTCAAATTCTATAGTTATTATATAATTTTATAATTCTGCATGAAAAATATATTTCATTCATTTTAAATGATGAAAAATCTTTTGAAATATTTAAAAAAGGAGGAAAATCAATGTAAAATAATTGTTCATAGTCATTTAGAAAAAAAAAAAAATAATAATAATAGTAGCATCCATTCTTTACCTTGGAAATAAAGCAATATAACTCGTCAAATTAACTTATTATTGTCATCAAAGTGGTTTTTATGATTAATTAAATAAATAATTTAATATCATTTTTATTTAATAATCAAAATTTTATTTATACCATTAATTTAATATTATTCCAGATGCTGATGCTAGTTTAATCAACCAGTTGAATGATCTTCGCAAGAGGATTAAAGAAATAGGGCAGACTGCTGGTAAAGTTCGTGAGCGATTAGATGACGGTGAAGAATATCGTAGGTATGGACTTGACAACATAACCTTGGCAGAAAATGTGATACAGCAAGCAAAAGATGCTGCAATAGCAGCTCGTAAATATTTAGATACTCAAGGAAGAGATGCTTACAATTCTGCTTTGGACAGAAAGGATAGACTAGGTCAACAATCAAATAGGTTGTCTGAAATTGCAAGAGAGGCTAGACAGTTGGCTGATCAGTAAGTGTATAGTATTATTAATTCTTTCAGTTGAATAAATTAATAAATCTTACTCATCACTTTTCAAAGTTTCATTTTCCTTTTTTTGAATGGAGTTTTTGCTGTAATGTTAGTTTAAAATAAAATTTTTTTTTGTAAGCTATCCCAAATGCAATTTGTATTTTTAAAAGAATCAATCAATCAGCATTAAATTTAAATTCACTAGCAATATATGATAAACTTTTTTTTTTTTTAATTCGTCACAACATTATCTAAAATATCCGAGAATAAATCAATAAAAGTACATTTTTTCACATATCTAAGTTGTTATATAAAAAAAAAAAAAAAAAAAGAATTAGTATTAATAATATCAATTTTATCTAATCAATTTGACAAATTTTTGTTAGCTTTAAGAACAATGCTTACTGGTTTTGGAATATTTATTATAGCACACAAAATTTTTGCTTTGTGACAATCTTAATATTATCTTCTGTACTGTATAAAAAATTATTTTTATTAAACAGAGTTTTTTTGTGCTTATTATTTTTAGGTACTTGTACATTAAATTTTTACAATATATGTATTGGAATTAAATTTTTCAATTCAATTATTTTATTTTATCTTTTATTTATTTAGTCTTTTTATTAATTATTATTTTTATTGTATGTTTAATGCATTCTAGTATGTATACATTTTACATGCTATTTTAATATGTATATATTATGTATGTTTATATTTTTAATCTATTTTTTGTAGGTTAAAATTATATATAGTTTCAAAATGTAATTCATAACAAAAAAAAATAATAATAATAGTTGTATAAATAAAATTCAGATTTATTTAAATTCCATGTTATAGTAACAATCTTTAGGTTTCAATTTCATGCAATCAAGATCATGTAGATGTAGAGTTATCCACTATTAACAGTATGAAATTATTTTATACATGAAAAGGGGTTTTTTTTTTTACAATGTCTTGAATATTGAAATTTCAATAAAAAATTTTAAAGTATAAAACTCTATATTCTTTTTTTAATATATTCGTTTTTTAAGGCAAGAAGAAGATGCTGAAGTAAGTGACACTGTTTCAAATCAAGCATTGAATACTTCGACTGAAGCCTATCGTGTAGCAAGAGAAACTTCAGAATCTCAAGAAAGAATGAGTAATGAAGTATATGACCTTGGACAAAAGTAAGTGTACCTTTTCTTTACAAATATAAGCTTCTTTTATGCAAATATTTTTTTCTAAGTATTTTTATGTGTTTGTATTTAATTAAAAAAAAAAAAAAAATTGTGTCATTTTTTTAGATTAAACGATTTAGTTGATTTTGTTAAAAGAACAAAAGCTTTAGCGGAAGATGCTAAAACTGAAGCAAACACAGTATATGATGAAGCTTTAGGTATTTACACAGATGCAACTTCATTAGTAGTACCCACAGCAGATGTTGATGCTATGGAAAATGAAGCTTCTCGAATTAAATCTGAGGTAATTTGATTGATTTTTCAATTGCTAAATAGTTAATTTTATAAATATTTTGTTTTTCATGTAATAAATTAACATATTATTTATAAATATGTAAATTTTAGGCTAGAAGAATCAGAGGTCAAGCAGATTCTTTAGCTAATGAACATAAAGATACTCTTGCAAAAATTAGATGATCAAACAAAAGATGCTGAGGGTTTATTAACCGAAGCAGTAAGACAACAACAGGTATTTAAAAAACTGACAATAATTTTTTAATATTCTTGCATGGAAATAACTAGACTGCAAAATTTCTGAAAATATATTTCTAATTTAAAGTATAATTAATAGTTTTAAAAGTTAAAATCTGGCCAATTATTATTGATGATTTTTTCACAATATTCACACATGCATTTCACACATGCATTTTACAATATTATGCAGGAAATATATATTTATTATTATTTTTTAAAAAATAATAATAATAAATATACATTTCCTGTTTTATGCTAGTTTAAATATATTTCCTAGATAACAGATGAATTACTAACTGATACTGATGCTGCTCTGTCAAAAGCTCTTGATGCTATTGCATCTGGTGAAAAAATTTTAGAAGATGCAAAAGACACACTTGATACATTGAGAGGTATAATGTTTTCATTTACCATAATCAATAATATGATTTTTAATTGATATATAATTATCCTTTAAGGATTTAAGTAATATATAGAATTCCTAATATTATTACTTTATTTTGTACCCAATTCAATTATATTCATAAATTTAATGATATTAATTCTTTAATATCATTTATTATGCTTTTTCAATAAAGGAAAAGATATAGGTAATTATATAATATGTTTTCTTAATAATTTGTTTAAATAATAAAAATAAATTTATTACCATCTTTGTTTTAATAAATTTGTTTAAAATGTGATTGCGCTCATTATTTTGATTAGAAAATTTATTTTTTGAAAATTTGTTAAAATTTTTTTATTTGTTTGTTTTTATTTTATATTCAAATTTTAGGAAGCATATTTTAAAAAATTGTTATAACTTTTACATTCAATTATCATCTATTACAAAATTTTTTTTATATTTAAAAATAATTGAGATTTCATTGTAAATAATTATTAATGCATTGTTTTTAGGTTTTGATCAGCAGGTGAGAGCTAGCCAGGAAAGAGCTAATGAAACTTTGAAAAAAATACCTCATGTAAAGAAGAAAGTAGGTGAAGCAGAAAATAAGACTTTTGATGCAGAAGATGCTTTGCGAGGAGCTATTCAAGATGCTGCTGATGCACGAGATATAGCTAGAGAAGCTAAGCGACTAGCTGAGCAAGCTTCTCAAAAAGTAAGATTATATGTGTAAAGCATACTTATTTTAATCTTTATGGAATTTGAGGAGAAATAATTCCCCTTTTCTGAATTTATTTACTTTTTATCATAACTGGAGAAACCAAAAATATTCAAATAGAAATTTATCCTATAATTGCCTTCTTTTTTTCAAAACTTGTTAAAAACTAACCATAATCCCCTTTTTTATGTGATTCTTTTATCTTCTCAAACTTTTATTTTTAATTTAGGATTTTGTCATGAGCTTTTGTACTACTCTGCATGTACTTACTATTGCTTCTATCAAATGTAGATAATTTCTATTCTGAAATTACTTCTTAAGCAAATGTTGCATACTTCAGACAATTTTATACATTTTGTAGAAGAAAAACAAAAATGAATTTCAAAATGATTCCTAAATTTTTTGCCACCTAAACTTTTTCTGAATAAAAAGTGATCTTTTATTTCTGTTCTAATATAAAAGTAACAACATAGTTATCAATTTCTTAGAAATAAATCTCATAAAAAGGATGTGAGAAAATGAGAAAACAAATTTATTTTGAAGAAAACCAAGAAAATATTTATGTTATTAAGTAATCATTATGTTTATATTATTTAACGAAGCTAGGATTGAAGTGCTCACAGAAAATCTTTTCCTTCCATTTGATTAATTGATAATTCTTTCCTTCCATTTGACAAATTATTGAATACATATTTATAATTTTTGTCTGATTTCAAAATCATTGATATTTCAACTCATTAACCAACAGTGGTGAAGATTTATCCTTTGCAACTAGTTAGATATGAAAAAAAGGGTTAAAGTAAATTAAAATGTGCTATACGGTCTTATATATTTTTAATTTTAGTTTTGCTTAAAAATTAAAACACAAAAAAAATGCAGAAATTTTTTTCTTGGAGGTAAAAAGAAATTCTAAATTCACTTTTTATATTTACCTATTTGTGTTATATATATTAATCTGTATACATAAAATTTTGTTAAATTATATGTTCTTCTATTACAATCTAAATTTGAAAGTTTCAAAGTTTTATAAACATTTTATGAATATAATATATTCAATTTTTTATAGGATGCAGATGGAATTCGTAGGGGTGCTGAAGATACCAAAGATGAAGCTAAGCGGTTGAGAGGTCAAGCAGGTCAGCTCACTCAACAAATCGCTGATACTGATCAAAGAATGAAAGGTTTTGAAGATGAGGCTGATAATGATGGAATCTTATCCAAGAGGTATTTAAAATTAGGAAGAGGTATTGAAATTAGGGTTTTCTAATTAATAATGTTTAATGGAGGAATTATTTAATTTGGTAATAAGTTGGCTGTACAATTTTTATTCTTTTTTTAATTAAAAATTTTTTTAATAAAACTTTTTGCAACTGAATTATGAGTTTTTAATAAATTATTATTCTTTAAATTTAAAGGCTTTAGGAAGAGCAAATGAAGCTAAAACTGCTGCAATAGAAGCTGTAGATAAAGGAAGAAATGCTGCAGCAAAATTAAATGGAATTTTAGATGCTTTGGGTAAGAAAATTATATTATTCTATTTTAATTTAAAAATATCAATTTTAATTATATTTTTGCGAGGAGAATGAATAAATACTTTTTGCTGGAAAACAGTATTTATTCATATTTTCTTCCATTTTCTTAAAGAATTCTGAGTTAAAAAAATATAATTTTTTTTATTTTAATGATTATTATCATGCAAATTATCTGAATATTTTTATTTTAATTTAAAATTATCGACTATTTTTAATGTATTTATGCATGAAAATGATTTGAACTTGTAATTTATATATACTACGTCACAATTTTAAAATTAATTTAATGCATTCAATTACTTAAATCATTGTTCTTCTCAACTTAACTAATTAGCAACATTTCATAAAACATATGTTTATAATATATATCTGTATAAGCATTTTTTAAATAAAAATTTCATGTTATTTCAAAAAGTTTATATTATATTTTTTTAATTAGATTTCATTTTTTGTTTTTGGTAAAGCATATTATAATGATAATTATAGTTTCTAACTGTATTTAATTTTATCAATACAATATTTTTTCTGAGAGGAATGATAGATAATTCATATAAATATTTTAAAATAGTTTACTATACAAATTTATTTAGATAATTTATAAAAAGAATATAAAATCTTTGTCAGTTGAAAACTTTTAAATTGTAAATATTTTGCACATTCAGTTTTAATAATTTATTTTAGTACTACACCTGTTTCTACAATATCAAATAAATATGCATTTATATCAAAATATGAGAGATTATGATTTTTAAGGTTTTTACTTGTTTGCATTTTAATTCTTGATAAAAATGAGCTTAAATCGTACGAATTTTTATCTCTTAATAATTTAATATATACTCATCTCATGACCCAGTGGCAATGCATGCAGCTAGCATGCAAGAGGGCAGAAGTTCGAATCTGCTGGCAGCATTATTTGTAGCCATTATTTTCAGACACAAAAGAAGACTTCATGCGATTGGGACATTATAAGTAAAAATGTATCATATACATAATCAGACTGCCTGGTATGATTTTTCAGGTTTTTTATCATATGAAACACAGATGGTGAGTAATTACGTCTAAAAGTCCCTGTGGAAGGCACTATCCTCCTCTCATTAACTGTCTCTGTAGGCTGTTTGTGGTGTATATAAGTGGTACACAAGAGATTTCACCAATATTAAAATACAAATAATACAAATAATTTAATATTAGTATACTAATTTATCAAAGCAATGTTTAGCTGTAAAAATTGTATTGACTATTTTGCATGAATTTAAAAATTGTTTACTTTCCTAGTTGACTTGGATAGTGTTGATAATTCTCAGCTCGATGACCTAGAGCGCTTACTTGCATTAGCAGAGAGGGAACTTATAAATGCTGATCTTGGTGCTAGAGCAGAGGCTCTTAGAGAAATTCAGGTTGAACAAAAGAGATGGATGAAAGATTATGAAGATGAAATAGAACAGCTCAAGGAAGATGTTGCAAATGTTGCAGCCATAAGGCATTCTTTACCAGAAGATTGCTATCGTAGATTAGTTCTTGAACCTTAACAATTGAATTATTTTAACAGTTTTAATAAAGTTAATATATTTGCTGTAAGAAAATGTGCATATTAGTTACCACATTGTATTTTGTTGAAGCATGCAATACGTTTGTGTGCATGTAATTGATTGATGATAATGAGAGATTTTTTTAATATTATATAACTATAACTTTGTTATAGTTATATAACTTTGTTCTCAATTTAAAATTTTATTAATATTATTATAGTGTTTTCAAATTATATTTGTTTTGCATTATGTGTGCATTTTAATATAGATTTTTTACAATATTTTTTTAAATTTTACTAATTTAAAATCACTATATCTTTTTAAATGAACCATGGGCATTAATTTTTTCGAGTTTCTTTATATCTTTATATATATATATATAGATAGATATTACATCTATATATTTACTTATTAAAATATGATTTTTATAAAATCGATCAAAAATAAAATGTTCTTTAATTCTAATTTGCATTTATTGTCATTATCATTATACATGTACTGACATTGGTTGCTTTATTTTATTTTTGTTATAACATTTTATTTACACCAATTAAATTAATTGTTTATGTACTAATTTCTGTTATAAATTAATATTTTAATATATTTCACATTATGTTGTCCAATAATGTATGTCTAAAATTATTAGATGTTGTACCTATCACACAATAAAGCAATAAATTAAAGAAATGTGTGTTCATTAATATTTGTATGTAAAGAAATGTTCATTTAGTAGTCCTTTTATAATCAATATAATATAATGTGGAAATCCCTTTGATTCTGTAAATTCAACTACAATATTTTTTTATAATCCAGGTAATGTTATAATTTATTTTTATGAAATTCTTATAAAAAAAATAATAATAAATTAATTTAGAAAAAGTAATGTATGTTATTAGAATACCTTAAATATTGCACAATTAAAAATTAATATAAAATTTTTCAGAAAAGAAACATAAAATTTTTAATTTTGTGTATAACTTTGATTTATAAAGAAAAAGTATAAATAAAGTAAAAATCTATTCTTAAAGAATAGGAAAAAATATACTGCAGTGCCATTTTTTAGCAAAATGTAACATAATCATTTTGATGTCTTTAATTAATTTGAAAAAAAAAGTTAGAAATATGTTCCTAATTTTTGATTACATTTATTTATAAGTGGAAATTGGCGAAAGAAGATACAATTTTGAGCTTTACAAACTTTTAGAGATATTGAATTCTAAAATTTGTTAAACTGAACAGAATGAGATGGGCCAGTCATCTCATGAGAATGGAAAGTGATAGAGCTGCTTTGAAGGTATTCAATGTAACTCCTTTTGGACTATGACCAAGGGGAAGATTGAAATAGAGATGGGTCGACTGTTTAGAATCTGATTTTATCTGATTAATTATTATTAAAATAAAAAAACTGGAGGTCCACGGCCAAGAGAAGAACAGCCTGGCTGGATCTTTTAAAGAAGGCCAAGGCCCACAATGGGCTGTCGAGCCAGTTATGATGACGATTATTGCTTACTGTAAAATTGGAGACAGGATTAGAAATTGTCTAAAATTAAAATGACAAATGATTGAAGTTTTGTAATTTTTTCATTGATATCTTTTTTGTGTGCTTTAATTGTAAATAGACTTTGAATTAATTTTTACATTTTAAATTCTTTTTATTTGTATTGACACTTTACATTTTGCTGTAACAGTTATTTGATTGTTTCTGCTGTAAATCTTTTTATGTTTTTCTAAATGGATACAAGAAATACTTTTTTAAAAAATATAATTAAATTAATATTAAATCAAAAGAGGTGTTCGAATTATCGCCCATGAGTTGATGATTCTGAAATTCATAGCATATCTTAAACTTAGTTGCATTCCCACCAAATATTACATACCCTGGAGAACCGTCACAAGAACTGATTATTTCTTCCTAGTTCCACAAATGTTTATTTTAATAAATAATTTAGTCATTCTGAGATAAGATTCTAATTCAATAAATATATAATTCAGAAGGACGTGTTATATCACAAAAAAAGAAATTAAATAGTTGACTTAATTGAAATTATAAAGAAAGTAGATTTGTGTATCTTCAAAGGCTTGAGTGCATATAATTCATGAAAACTGAATTTACTTAAAGGATTTAAAACATAAGTTTCAGTTTTTACAGACACACACTATAAGAGAGAGAAAAAAAAATCAATATACCGAAAATAATGAATCACTCATCAAATTTCATATGGAAATATTTTTCAATTCAATATGCATATGATTGACATTTTGCAGCAAATGAAAAAAAGAACCGGAAAACTATTCATGAACATTGCAACTGAGCATATGGTGAGTAAAAGAGTTGAAATTCAAATTTTTAGATCAAAACTTCTTTTGAATTTCAATCCGTCTAATTGCTTTACTTGTATCACGTCGTATTCTGTTCGCGCCAACCATGAAAGAATCGATTTCACAGGCAGATGACAACAAACAACAACAAGTAAAGGAAGAAGGGATCTTCAAATAAATTTCTCGAAATTTGAACCAGGACAATGTCTCCATTTGAAGATACCAACAGATAAAACACTGGGCGGTTGGCATAGAGTGACGACTGAACATTACATTAGTAAAACAACGTTTGTTTTCATACCACCCTTTTTAATCTTTATTAACGATTTGATGCGTAACTGAGTATCCGGGATACTAGGAACATAAGGATTATTGACGGGTGACTTAGAGAACGTGGTCAAAGATCACGATTCCCATTACGACAACTATCCTTCACCTGCACCCTTAGTACACTTACACTGGTACATGATTTTTCTACCTGAAATATTGCCTTGAGTAGAATTGGTTTTAGAGATAAGTCTCATTATACATTGATCCATGATGATCAGTGAAGATGTATGTGCCTTGAGATGCCCAATGCAGCAGTAAGATGCAAACCTAGATGTCCCCAGCGACACATTTTACTGAACAGTTATTGATAAAAAAGACTTATTGCTTTGTGATTTGGTTTTGTTTGTCACTCTAATGTCACCCGGGTCTAATTATACTGGGATCTACAGTTTAATTTGGATTCCGAACCATTAACCAACATCCACGCCAATGCCAGGATTCGAACTGAAGACTGTGGTAAAGGCCCGGAGCACTAGCCAATTTTCAATTTTTTCTCTTTGTGTTTCTTTAATTAATGCATTGAAATAAAATATGTTCTTCGGTTTCTGGTTTATTACAGCTTGGCATACCAGAAGAAGGTAAACCAAATCTATTGAGTTTGACTTTAGAAGGGTGAATTGGTTTAATACTACTTAAATGAAGAAGATTCAGCGTGTATTTTTTCTCTTGATTATTGTTCACCTGCGTTTTTAACTGTTGTCTTTTTTTTTTTTTTTTAAAGATAGAGGATATCTTCGGGAGATATCTAATTTAAGAATGTTGTGTCTAATCGGATTTTTGTTAAAGAATCTGCTCGTTCATTTTCTGTTATGCCCACGAGGCCTGCAGTCTAGAATTCCAAAGATAAAAATTGAATTCAAGTTGTTTCTGAGATAAAATTAGCACGAGGGCTTTACTTTTAAAAATACTGCGACAATTTGAGATAATTCCAGATGAAAATTTCCGAGAGAAAAAAATGAAAACAGGATAATGAGTGTTTGATAAGGGCTTTCGATGATGCATCAATAAAATAACTTTGTATTTCAAATTGTCTACAAAACTGTTCTTGATTAAATGACTTGGAAATTATATAGTTTGAAAAGATAAATCGTCTAGACAAAAATAAATTTTATCATTTTTTCAATTGGATGTAGATTGTGAATTGAATAGGAAGGAGGAATATGTAAATTTTCAGAAAGGTTAGCGAAAAAAAGTTTTAAGGAAAAACTTCTACGGGGTTATTATCTTAACGGGAACAATTCTCTAATCTGGGATATTTACAGAGAGGGGACCCCGTGGTTTGTTAGAAGGAAGCAACTCCACAGAGATCTGAATATAGAACCTATTATGGACTATATTTTCAAAATTTCAAAATCTTTTTCATTCTAAATGCCCTCAGATCCGAAACGAAGCGATCAGACAAATACCTGTATACCATCCAGGTGTGGCTAGCTCCAGGAAGAGACCCAGAGCCATCTATGATCAGCAATGGGAATCTTTCCCGGCACTGAAAAGGCGTTGTGGATTTTATCCTTCAACCGCCGATTCTACCGCTGTGGCTGGTGTCTAGTCACATTCGATCACTTCAAGCGAATCTGAGCTGCTAATTTTTGGCTTTTAAATTTTTAACTTTTATTTGCTACGATGTGCAACCTAAAATCAAAAGCATGGCGACTCTGTTAGCTGTAATTTTAAATTTTATTTTGAATTTTTAATTTAAATTTTAATTTTTAATAGTTCACTTTATTAATTACTTTTTAATAGTAAATGGTTTGCTAAATTTTTAATTCACTTAATATTCTTAACAGTTGATTTTTTTTACTTAATTGCCAATAACTGTTGTTCTTTGTTTACATTTTACTGTAAACCCTTAACTTTGGTTTAAACATTTTTATTAACTGTAAATTCTAAGTTTTCAATTTTAAGTTCTAGCTGCTCGTTCGAAAAATTTTTTAATTATTTTTATTCTATTATTTTAAATGTATAAAAATTGTTGTTTAAATGTGTATTTCCTAACCTCGGTTAGAAGTTTTTTGTATTACTGATGGCGCCATCTGTTGGTGAGCCAATCAATTAGACATGTAAACAAGTTACGATCGCAACTTGTCTGTCACCTTTACTTTCTATATTTTGTGTAATCCTTTTATTTTGTTTTATCTTAAATTCTTTATTTTATTTTATTTCTTTTTTTAACTTTGTTAAACTCTTATCTTTTATTTTTGGGCATCGTCAACGGACCCTTAATTGTACCGATAGCTTAGCTTTTTCGATCCCCTGCTTTAATTGTTAGCAAGCAGGAGATGTTTTTTCTTAACTTTTACCCCTTGTTTTTCTATTTTATTATTACTCATAAATATTAAGCAACCCCAATTTGTGCAAATGTTTTAATTAAATTAAGATGTGGAGGTATTGTGGCTCTTAAAGCCACCTAGGAACCCGTAACCGGTACGCCCGTTGCCCGTTGCCCCACAGAGGGGAGGAGGGATGGTGAGAAATTTCTTTCAGAAATATGCGTTTTGCTAACTGTCTATGAAAAAGTGAAATTTGGTCAGCTTCTTTGTATAACACTGGGATAGGACTCCATTTGGGAAGATATATTAGAACTGTAAAGTATTGTTGTACACCAGGGGTGGCCAACTCAAATGATCTTGCTGACCACTTTGAAATGCATCAAAACTCCGTGGGCCGAATATAAAATTATATACCCCATATTAGATTTAGACGCACTAGAGACATTTTTTGGAGTGAAAATTGAAACATAATGAGTTATTATTTTTGTTTACTTTTATACTTACATGTAAACGTAGATATATAATGTTACTAAACTCACATTGCAAAGAAATATATAACACTAACAATGAAATATAAAAAAACAAGTAATATATATAAAAAAAAAAAAATTTAAGTCAATTCCTTCCTTTTTTTTTTGTCTATATTGCAAAAAGTCCTTTTACAAATAATTTTCATTCATTTTTGAAGCTTAACTGGCGCCATCTATTGGTAGATATATGCAACTTAAATCTAAAAAAAAAACTAAAATTAATTAATTAAATTTAATTAATGAATTAATATTTGAAAAAAATTGTATTAGCATCCAGTGTCATCCATTACAAGTTAAAAAATGTATTTGAACTTGAGTGGATGAATAAAAAGTATTTTATGAACGATTGAAAATTTGAACAAGATATATATATAGGGAGACTGTGAGCTAATAGAAGGAATTTAAATAAGTTGAACCAAAAGCACTAACAACTTGAACTAAGAGTCTGGTTTTTTTCTGCTATCAACAATCAACTATGCGTATCTAGGGATGGTCACTGCGTCACTGAGGCCACTTAAAGGTGAAACATAGAATCTGTTATATTAGATGTTCCAAGATGAGCTCGCTGACAAATGGCAGATATTGCCTATTGTTTTATTTATGTAAATTAATAAATAAAACAGGCAACATCTGTTATATATTTTGCAAGAATATTATTTTGAAATAACAGCTAATTTTTCTCATAATTTCGGCAATTAATTTTTAAATATATGGATGCACACTATATTTTTGTAAAAGTGTAACAAATCTTACGGGCTGCAAAAATATTCAGGGAGGCCGCATGCGGCCGCGGGTTGGCCACCCCTGTTGTGTGACTGTGGTGATAATTTGGTGATTGCTGTGAAAAAAAGAAGAGATTAAAATAGGGAGAGTCATATTCAGAATGCTACAAATCGTGAAGACAACAATTTTGATGAGATGCCATAAACGATAGCAAGCAAGGCATGTAGTTTTTTAATAGCTTTCTTTTTAATGTGAGAAAAGCGTTGTTTGAAGTTGAAATTACACAGGAAAATAAGACCGAAAAGTCTTTCTATTTCCATGGCATATTAGTATTATGAATTTGTACATGTCGGTTCGAATTTGTTTTTTTGCTTGAAAAATTAACTACTTCTTCATTATTTTCTGATTGAAGAATGAAATATATCACCACTGTGAGATCTTATGAAGTGATATTTGGAGATTAGAAAGAACTCTTTTAAGTTAGTCACTGCTAAAGAGAAGGATATAATCTGCATAAATTGCACATTCAGTATGATTAGGATGAACTCAAAGATGTCTCGCATATAAATCGAATATAAATAAATTGAATATAATACCCTCATGTCCATAAATTAAGGATAATGAAGTTCAGCCAAAAAAAAGAGACAGAAGCAAAACAAATTTGACTTATTTGTAAAGTCTATTTACTAAACAAAAGGTAAAGAGCAAAGAAGATGCTATATGTTTGAAATAAAAATTGCGATTTTTACTCCCTGGAGCAAATTTAAAAAAAAGAACCTATTTACAAAAAAACAGTATAACATATAGCTTAGTATGATGGTTAATATGGAGTATGTCTCCCGGACGATGCAATACAGGCCTTGCAACGCCTAGGCAGACTGACTATCAAATTATCAATCTGATCTTGGAGAATATTACACCACTCATCAAGCAATGCCCTCCGAAGTTCCGGTTGACAGGTGGGAGGGGGTTGACGGGCTGCAATTCGTCGGCCAAGCATATCCCACACATGCTCTATTGATTCAAGTCTGGTGAGTATGCTGGCCGATCCATACGGGTGATATCCTCCAATTGAAGGCATTCGTCTACAATGTTTGCACGGTGAGGACGGGCGTTGTCATCCCTAAACAGAAATTCATCACCCATGGCGCCCCGAAACAAACGTACATGTTGTTCCAGAATGACATCCCGATAGATGTGGCCTGTCATCGTTACACTCTGAAATGCAGGTCAGTTCTGGAACCAAGAATATTCCTCCCCAAACGAGCTATCCTGCACCACCGTAACGGTGTCGTTCAATGGTGTTGTCTTGGTGGTAACGGGTACCTGGCGCTCTCCATATGAAGTCCGGCGAGAATCAGACTGCAAACTAAACCTGGACTCGTCGGAAAACAACACACAAGACCACTGTTGCGGTGTCCACAATGCATGCTCTCTACTCCAGGTTAATCGCAGGCGACAGTGAGTTGCGGTAAGTGGAACACATCTGACAGGCCTACGAGAATATAGACCAATGGGCCCTAAGCATCTGTATCTGCCTGCTTTGAAACTGTCGTACCGGTAGCTGGCGTGACAGGTCTGATGCTGTGCTCCGTCTGTTTCTTTTGGCAGTAACTGCTAAATACCGGTCCTCATTCGGCGTTGTAACTCGGGGGGCGACCTGTTCTGTAACATCTACTCACATTACCATCATCTTGGAATCGTTGCTGAAGCCTGTAGATGACACTCTGGGCAATTCCAAGTTCCTCGGATACTTCCAGCTGGGTACGTCCACATTCCAGTCGTCTGATAGTTCTACCACGTAAAAAATCATCCAAATGCTTCCTTTGTGCCATAACTATGCGGTTATTGCAGTGAAAGGCTTTAAAAGCGCTTGTGAACAATTTTATTTCTTTGCCACCATTCCTTATATACCCCTCTCTTACACCTCGTCATTGTGACGTACTATCCGCGCCATCTGGTGGTTTCCTGTAATTTGCATATTCTTCTTCAAGATGTGTGTGATAATTCTACAGGTGAAATTTTTATTTTAGAGTTCAATTTCTGTGTGATTCTGAATTATCCTTAATTTATGGATATGAGTGTATAAATCACTGAGAATACTACTCTGTTGAACTCTGCGCGTGGAAAACAATTTCATCAAACAGTGTTTCTCCATTTGGCAATAAAATTCCTGTTATTTATGAAATTGTGATTTTACTATTTTCCTTTGAAATATAAACTGTAACATCTCTTTTTTATCACACATACACATTCACTCGCTAACTCTCTATCTTTCTCTCACACATGCATAACAACGAATTTCTTAAAAACTACAATATTTAAAAATCTAATTTTTAAAATTACGTTAAATTTTTTTATCAGGTGCGAGCTAAATCTTAGGAAAAAAAAAATTCTTATTAGTTATTTTATAATAAGATAACAATAAAAAAAAAACCCTTACTTTTTATTGACACCAGATTTCCAAGCAGACTCTTTTTATTGTTAAAAAAAAAAAAAAAAAAAAAAATTAGAATCGGAAATGTCACAGTTCTTTTTTGTACTTAATGTCATGTGATATTTTTGCTTCTAGTATTATATCTTACGTATATATATATATATATATATATATATATATATATATATTTCAATTGTTAGCGTAAAATATTTAGTACTGGTTTAAAATAATATATATATATGTGGGATTTATTTGTCTGGTAATCACCAGATAGCGACACCTTACGGTCGCTTGTCTTTGACAGAGCTGTTTACAACGTGGGGGTGTATTGAACTTTGAACTCTGACCCCACGAGAAGGGGCAAGATCCCCGTAGATGAAGAAAGAAGAGGAGAACGCTAGATGGGCGCGGAAGAGTACGCTGGGAGATGGCGAAACTGCAACGCGCTGCGTCAAGCAGCGGTAGAAAATGGCTGTTATGTAATAATTATTAATGTAAATATTGATGTATATCTAACCGTGCTCAATTAAATATGTGTTGTTGAGAGAAAACCAACGCTTCGTTGATGTGTTTGGAAATACACCCTAGACACCCACTTCAAAAGTTCAGTTTGGTTAGACTGGTAGAGAAGTCTAACAATACTGTAGGTTCGGCCGGGATGCATCTGCTGAGACCGGTGTAAACCCTACAGAAATTGAGGGTTTCTGGCTGGGATGAATTCGTTGGACTGTTGGAAGTAGCTAAAATTTACATATATATATATATATATATATATATAATATTTTAAACCAGCACTAAATGTTTTACGCTATATATATACGTATATATATATATATATATATATATTATTTTAAACAAGTACTAAATGTTTTATGCTAGCAATTAAAATTGTTTTTTAAAGAAAAATCAATGACGGGTTTTATATTCTTCTTCACAGATTCATAAAGCATTGGTAGCAGTTAAATATTATCAAATAATTTATCAATTTATTTCTTTGATTAAAAATAAAATTAGTACTTAAAAATATTAAATGTTTCATGTTTATGGAAAGTAATGGTTATTGTTGCCTCATGGATAAATATCTCCACGTGCATAATATGTAGAAGAAAAAAAAAAAAAAAAAAAATCGACAGAGGGCGTTTGGTTTCCGAATAAAGAGTTTTTACAGTCTACTCAGAGTATGTGTTTTTATTTTGAGACCATTACCAGTTACGAAAGTTGCAAATAAATCTCTACATGTTTGATTTCATTTCTGATGTGTACCAAAACTTTTTTTTTTTTTTTTTGCCATTTAATATTATATAGTTTTGTTAAATAAAGAAAAATAAAATTAGTCGCAGTGTGGTATTACTTTGTATTGCTAAAAGAATATTACTATAAAAAATGCTGCTTTGCATAGACGTTATATAATCCTGAGTTATAAAAGATGTCTTCATAATTAAATTCGAATCAATCTTATTACCTCAACATAACATAGTGTGCCAAAATAATTACCTAATACATTAAAGAAAGCGTAATGTATATAATGCATTTAAAAAAATTATTGTGTATAGTTCCCATCTTTTAATGCAATAGATTATTTTTATGTAGTAAAAATATAAAATTTTTTCTCAAAATATGCTGGATTATTTTTCCAGCAATGTTTTAAGCAATGTTTACGGCTATTTTAGTGTAACTGATAACTTTTGAAGTTCTTTTATTATTGGCAAAAACTTAATTATTGATTATTTTTATTAATTGAAATTGATCATAATAACCTTATAATGCCTGAAATCATGCTGTTTAGAAAAATTGTCATATGATTGATATTGCATTTAAAATACATTGTATTGCATTGCATTTAAATTGCAATACAACACAAGTATAAAGAAATAATGTCGAAAATTCTTCATTTGTTTATGTTTACAAAGATAAAATAGATTTTAAATGCAATACATGCATGGAACAGCATTTAAATTGCAATGCAATACATGTATTGCATTTCAAATATATTTTATCTTTGTAAACATAAAAACCAATAAAGAATTTTCGATATTATTTCTTTACAGCAAACATTTAATACTTCGAAATTTTTTCGTAAAGTTGTCTTCGATGTGAAATTGCAAAGATATAATAATAAAAAATAAAAATCAAACCCAGCATAAAACTTTCTGTGGATTCCTTTTACACACTTCCCATTTTCCTTTTCCACGAAGAGAAATGTGAGAGATGAATGGAAAAATTTATCTCAAATTGCTTTTAAATCTTTTTTTTTCTTTTAAAGTCTGATGTTTTGATTCCTTTTTTATCTGTTTGCAATATTTTATTTGGACAATTTCACATGAAGCCTTAGTTTTTCCCTTTTAGTAAAACATTTAATACATATTTCTGTCAAAGCGAAATCCTACGCACAAAAGAAACGTATATGTCAAATTGATACATTTATGGTTTCTTTACAGAAATGGCAGGTAGGGAAAAAGTAGTGAATGGCATTTATTTATTTTTTTTTCCTGAAAAAAATTATGGAAAATTTATGATGCTTGTAAGTATTTCAGTAAATTTATATATTTAGTTAAATTTCTAGTAGCTAATATAGAAAATCTTCTAATCGTGTATCGATTTTTTGTTTTAAAACTATGTACACAATTTTTTAATTCATTTATCAACCATGCAATATTTTATTTGGAATAATAAATGGCATTTTTTTTTTTCCTAGAAAAAAAATTCCGGGAACTTTATGATACTTCTAAGTATTTCAGTAAATTAATTTATTTAGTTAAATTTCCAGCAGTTAATATTGAAAATTTCTTAATAATCTATCGATTTTTTTATTTAAAACCATGTACAAATTTATTTTTTCTTATCCCACTTTGGTAGACAGCAACATTTAGACCAAGTCCTAGAAACCGTTTGATTTCATGGAAGGAGGGAAAAGTCAGGGCAGCTTATGTTGTGATGGAGCACCCATAGGTAGAAATCTAACTTGGCTCAGTGACTCTGAATAAGAAGGGCAATGCTTTCAGGGTGGATTTTAAGGGGAACTACCCCGCATTTGCATATCGTAAGGGAGAAAAACCTGGAAAACTCCCACCAGGTATACCGACACACAGCTCTGCCACTCGGTACCGCGGGTATCGGCTTCGAATCCCGGCGGTGCCATGGATGTTTGTAGCGGCTCGGAATCCACTTTAAGCTGCAGGTTCCGGGTCTCATATGACCGTAGAGCGTCAGAGTTCAATCAGATTTCTCGCCCACATCATTCCCAAACTGTAAAGGGGCAACTCAGCTCTAGGCACAGTGATGTGGTGTGGTGTAGTAGTAGTATCATTATCACTCATTATCCTGTTTTCATTTTTACTTTCAGAAATCTTCATCTGGAACTATCTCAAATTGTCACAGTATTTATAAAAGTTAAAACCTTCATGCTAATTTTATCTCAGAAAAATTTAAACTCAATTTTATCTTTGGAATTCTTCTAGACTGCAGGCCTCGTGGGCATAACCGAAAATGAACGAGCAGATTCTTTAACAAAATCCGATTAGACGCAACATTCTTAAATTCGATATCTCCCGAAAATATTCTCTATATAAAAAAAAAAAAAAAAAAAAAAAAAAAAATAATAATAATAATAATAATAATTAAAAACGCTGGTGAACAATAGTCAAAAGGAAAATATACACTGAATCTGTTTCATTTAAATAGTATTGAATCAATTTATCCTTCTAAAGTCAGACTCAATAGATTTGGTTTAACTTCTTCTGGTATGCTCAAGCTGTCATAAACCGGAAACCGAAGAACATATTTAATTTTAATGCATTAATTAAGAAACACAAAGAGAAAAATTGAAAATTGGCTAGTGCTCTGGCCTATTTTATCACAGTCTTCAGTTCGAATCCTGGCATTGGCATGGATGTTGGTTAATGGTTCGAATTCACGTTAAACTGTAGATCCCAGTATAATTAGACCCGGGCCTGAATGGCCGAGTGTCTAGCTTTCTTTCGCTCGGTGCCACAGGTTTCGGATTCGAGTCCCGGTGGTGCCATGGATGTTTGTAGTGGTTCGGAATCCACTTTAAGCCGCAGGTCCCGGTCTCATATGACCGCAGAGCGTCACAGAGCCCAATCAGACTTCTCGCCCACATCATCCCTAAACTGTAAAGAGGCAACTCAGCTCTAGGCACAGTGATGTGGTGTGGTATAGAAGTAGTCCGATTCACGAGGCAAAATGATGGTCACAAACACCATCGAGTCTCCTCGTGTTTTGAAGCAGTGTTTACAAGAAAGCCGTCAGCGGATTGAGCCTTCGCCCCCAATGTCACACCAATGGCGCGCGCTGCCCCTGAGCCCACAAGTCGGACTCAAAATTTTTTAATTCGCTTGCGAACCAGTAAATATTTCTCAAACATACACTTGAAACCAGTAAATTTATTTTTTAACTACTTAAGAATTTTCTATTTTTTTTTCTTTCTAATGCAGTTGGCAAACACAGATAGCTTGGTCTTTGATGCCTTAAGGCAAGTGCCGCACAGACGTACTCACTTTGCATTACCCAGGGGCGCGTAACTTGAAGATAAGCCACGGAGCAACACAGCCCCCGCAACGCTCTACGATCTAATTAGACCGACCTACTTTTAAAGTGGATTCCGAACCCCTACAAACACCCACGGCACCGCCGGGACTCGAACCTGAAACCTGTAATACCGAGTGCCAGAGCGCTAGCCACGCTCGCTCATTCTGGACCTGAATTTTCTGTTGTTCAAGTATTTAATTACAACATTTAATGCTAGCCAAGAACATTTATGTGCTTATTTTTTTATTTATAAATCTATTATTTCATTATTGCAGTTTTGCTAATCCAAATTTAATAAAAAGAAAAAAAAAAAATATTAGGTTTTTAAATTATAAACATTTCATAATTATGTAAAAAAGATTAATTAAAACTATGATAGTTATATAACATGATGCAGTGTGCAGGTTGGGCAACCAGATTGTAATTGAAAGTGGGGATGGGTTGAGATACTTGAGGCTAAGGTTGGAGAATACACAGCTTTCTTGACACACGCACAAACACCACATGTGCGTACAATTAGACACAAACAAAAACCCGATACTCAGGTAAGCGCGAGATGCGCGAAATATACTTCCTCTCCGGGTGGCGAGTCTGTAGGCCAACTGACCATTTCTTCTGAACGCACAGATGGTGTTGTCAGTGCGTAGGAGGAGCTTTATGGCTAAATAAAATTAAAATTTTCCTAGGATTAATGTTTATAAAATGTTCAATAGTGTTTCAATAGCATTTATTAAAGTATACATTTTTAATTAATTTTTGAAATTAAAGAAGAATATAACTAAAAAGAGTTGATTGATAAAAATCAGTAACTTTGTTTTTAAAAAGCAATATTTTTTTATTTATCATTTCAGATTGCAGATGAAGTTTTATTTAGAATTGTTGATAAGTTTTAATAAGTACTGAAAAATAAGGTCAATCTTTGGCTCCCGTAAAGGAAATATAAAGATTGCAGAATAGGCGAAAAGGCTTTTGAAAGGTTAATATTTCAATGATAAAAAAAAAATGTTTTGCGTACTTGAAATTTTTAGCTTTTGATTTTTTGCATGAACATATATAAAAAAATGTTTTATAAAATTATAATTCACCGTTTGATATATTTATTTCTGTTATATTTAATATTCTCAAGACCCGACTCAGAGGCAATGCGCGCTTCTGGTGAGCGCGCGCGTGGAGCGGAGGTTCAATCCGCTGGTGGCTTTGTTGTAGACACTTTTAGAAAAACGTGAGAGGCTCGATGATGTTTGTGATGTTCAACCTCTTGCCTTGTTAGTCAGACTACCTGGTGGGAGTTTTTAGAGTTTATCCTATACAATACACAAAAGCGGAGTATTTTCCCCTCTAAGTCCTCTAGGAAGGCCCTGCCCAAGTCAGAGTTTCTACCTATGGGTGTTCCACCACAACAGAAGCTGCCCCTACCTCCTTTCATGAGACCACACGGGTCCCTTGGACTTGATCTGGATGTTGCTTTCTACCGATTGGAACTAACTAAAAAAAAAAAAAAAAAAAAAAAAAAAAAAAAAAAATTGTGACGATTCGAAGAATAATCTCTCATTTACATTTTTCCAACTCTATAAGTACCTGAAGTATCTTATGGTATAAGTATTACATAGTATCTTATCCATAAGTATCTTATTATGTTTTATTACCATTCATGTGTGCGGAAGATCCCTTTTGTTTGCCGATAAACATAAATTAAATAACCGAGGATGAAAAATTACATTTTTTTGCACTTTATGACATTCATTTTCTTTTGTAATATCATGATTTGACTTTGTTTAATTTTTCACGTGGCACGATACTTTATTTTCTCTGATTTCCTTTTAAAAAAGCAATTTTTTTTCATGCAAACTTAATTTTTCGGTCTTGAATCTACAGCATTTACAAAACTTACTTGAAAAAGAATTCTCAAGTTCAATCTAAAATGAAACACTTCAACTGGAAAATTGAATCATTTTAAAGCTATCTGGGGTGTCTGGAGTAGCAGAATTAGTGGAAGCTTGAAAATTTTCAAGATTTTGCGGATGGGTGTCCTCATTCTATCCTTGTGGATTTCTTCATTACATTCGCTCTTACTTTCTGCTAGCATCATTGTAAGGTGTAAATTACAGATGTGCATGTTCATTTACCTACACATGAATTAGCTGGCGAACCTTTTTTAACTTTTGTCGCACATTCAATCATAACTTTTTTGTTTTATTAACTTTAAAATTAAATACAACTCAAAAGTAATTTCTTAATTTTTAAAAATTAGAGAAAATAATATAATGTCATTTTTTACTGCCTGCCAATCACGAAAGAATTAAAAGAAAACTAACACATCACCCAATAAGTCTTCGGTCGACGCATACTATATAGCAACAGACTAATGTGACTTCTGGATAGTAGCATCCTTCAAACGACACCTGTCAAAATTTCACGACATTCTGATGATTAGTTTATAGGTTACAGTGGTTTTATTGACCCCAGTTTTGGCAATTTTCAAAATAATGTATGGAAATGAATTTCTTATATGCTGATTAAATATTGATTTTTGATTGGAAAAAATGCTGTTGAGAAGCCAAACAGTGGCTTGATAAGTGTTGTGGAGATTATGCTCCAGAGAAATCAACTATTATTGACTGGAATGTTAAATTTAAACACGGTCGTACAAGACCGATGATTCGGAATGCTCTGGTATTTAAAATCGGCAGTTGTTCCTGAAAACATAAAAAAAGTCCACAAAATAGTTTTGTAAGACCTGATAGTGAAATTGCGTGAGATACTGACATCTTAAAGATATCAGGGGTATTGTTTACAATTACAATGCAAACATGTTAAAAAATATACTAAAAATTAAGTGATTAAATATTTTTAGGAACAAATTTTAAAAATGAGAAAATTTTATTTGAGCTTAATTATTATATTTGAACTAATATTTGAGCATAATTATTATTACAGAAGGAAATTGAGTAAAATACTAAAATGCTTATTAAATTAATACAATATCAGGCATAAAATTAGTGAAACAAGTAGTGAATTTTATGCGTGATATTCGCATTAAATCGTCTCTTTCCGAAACTTTACATATAGATACAGTTTCGGAAATCAGCATATTTGAAACCAAAACTTCATTTTCAGAACTGAGAAAGATTAAATTGTACAAGAGGACGAAGTCTTTTTATTAGATTAGAATATTTGTCAATCCGGTGCGCTTGCTTTGAAAACAGTGCAACTGTACATATCGATTTTGATGACGCAGTTTCAAAATTTTGAAAACAAAAATGTTAGAGATTCTAAGTATCTATGTTGAAGTACAGTTTGCTTGTGGATTAGAGCCAGCAATACACGTA
>BPLR01009168.1:0-69333 GCA_021605095.1 Caerostris extrusa
TTTTTTTGTAACAAAAGACTTCAAGCAATTTGTTACAGAAACCTAAACATAAATGACCTAATATTATTGTATAACATCATCATATACATAATTTATGTTTTATTTCAGGCTATGACTGAATGTCAAAATAAGTTTCAAAATCTTTTGCTCTTTTTGAAATCGTGGAATATGGTTTTGGTAAGTACTATTACATTTTGTTAATATCCATATTATTGTATTTTTAGGCATTTTCATTCTTTAATAATTTACAGAAAGAGTACAGTTGAATGAATATTCGTCAACAACGTCAACTTGCTTGTTAATTCTTAAGTGGCTGTTTACTCTTGCAAAAAAAATAGCTTTCAGAAAGATAATACGGCAGCAATATTATTTTACTTGCAAGTTAGAAAAATATTTTACTAAACTTTTATTATTAATATCTGCAATTATATGAATTTATTTATGATTTAATCGGTATTCAAATATTTAATTTGTTCAGTGGTAATGTCGAATATAATTTTTTATATTTCGAAATCAATTTTCTATCAATTATCAATCATCCGATAATTGATAATTTCTATCAATTATCCCGAAATAAATTTTCTATCTATCAATTTAATATTTAATAAACAAATTTAACTTAATGCCTATTCCCATTCCTTCAATTATACTGGAAAAGTATTTGTTCAAAAAATATTTAGTCAATTGAAATCTATAATGATAATCCACGGAGTTTTTTCTAAGATTTGCAAGTTATATGTGTAAGTTACTGATTTGATTCCCTGATTTGCAGTTTTAGGACATCAAAATTCTATATTGATGTTTTCTTTTTCCAAATTAACTACTCATACAATTTTAATTGATGCGTTTCTGGTATATATTCAAATTTAATGCTCTGGAATGCTCTCTTTCAAATTTGATTTAAGTAACACGAGATGAAAATGAACATTTTTGATAAGTATAATATTTGTCAATTTTCCGTATACGATGAAGAAATCTTTTGAACATGATTATTTAAAAATTGTTCTTTAAGAATGGTGTTGTACTTTTATACCACAGACTTAGTGTTAACCATAATATAATTTGATTTGCTCTTGGTGTATTGCAAGATATTGTTTTTCGGAAAGAGTTTCAGGTGTCTGTTCCAAATTGGATTATATTGTTAGAGAAAATCGTTTAAAACTCTCATTAGATAACATGCATGCACAGTCGCCATAAGGATTCCTACTTTTGAAAGGATTGATTACAATTCTTACTCTATCTTCCGTGAATTACTAATGGTCAAAGAAAGGAAAAAACGCTGGTTTATGGCGATTAAGTCCCACATAGCGAAAATATTGCGGCAATATTATAAATAAAGTGGTAATATTGCTCACAAAAGTTAGATCAACATACATTTACCAAAATAATCAAAAAATGTTCATTCTCCTCTCGTATTATTTAAATCAAATTTGAATATGTACAGAAACCCATCAGTCAAAATTAATTAATTAGTAGTTAATCCGGAAAAGTTCTCGAGTAGTTAATTTGGTAGTAAGTATGAATAGTTAATTTGGAAAGTATCCTTGTTGGATTGAAAGATATTGCTTTTCGGAAGGATTTTCAGGTTTATGTCCCGAATTTGTGTATTTTATTAGAGGAAATCCCTTAAAACTCTTACTAGACAACATGTTTTTACAGTCGCCATAAGGATTCCTACTCTTTGAAATAGGTGATTACAATGCTTACTCTACATGGTGTGAATTACTAATGAGCAAAAAGAAAGGAAAAAAAAAAGCTGGTTTGTGAAAAGTAAGTCACCCATAGTATTGAAAATGTGGTAGTATTCCTTACAAAAGTTAGATCTACACACATCTACCAAAATAATAATAAAAAATGTTCATTTTCTTCTCATATTATTTAAGAAAAAAAATCAATATTTAGAAAAGAATCAATATCAGTCAATATTTTAGAAAAGAAAACATCAATTGAATTGAAACATCAATTTATCGAATTTTTATGCCCTAAAACTGCAAATCAAGGAATTTAACTGGTATAACCATATTTTTCAAACTGATTTACCATTATATTTTAAGATTGTCGATGTGCTTCAACAATTCTAATTTTCATACAGTGAAGATTCATGATCACAAAATATGAAAAATCTTGCAATAATACATGGTATAAGGATATATAAGTTGGGCTTCAGTGCTTTAAATACAATATTGTATTGTCCATGGATCGGCAAATAAATCTGGGGCTCGGTTGAGGGGGACAACCCCTTAAGTGCTGGGCGTGGTGCAGTCGGATAACATGGATGGGGAGCGTGAGAGGCTGACAGCTGATTATAGAGCAGAAATTTCAGCCACGAAATGGAACCATGACAGGGACACTTCGAGGTCCACCCCTCTGCACACACAACAAAGTTCGGCGGAGCACTTTCGCCCCTCGGAAAACTAAAAGATGAGGAAATTATCCACTCGAAATTATCGACAGGACTCTCTTCACGGGCGAAACGTATATTTAAATTCCACCGATGACGGGGCATCGAATCTTTCAGAAATCCGTGAACTGTCGCCGATCCTTTGGACGAAAAATCGATATCATTAGCGGTGGAGTGGAAGTGACAGGAAATAATATTTAGCCTTTAATCACGATTACAGATTGCCTCCATTTTAATAGCGGGGAGAGACAGGAATTGAGTGAAACTTTCCAGAGAAATATGCCCCACTTAAACTTAAACTCTGCGTGGAATGCAAATAGGGGACTTCCCACCATAAACTATCCTCCTTTTGCTTAGAGAAGGCGTGATGCCTTTCGGCCAATATGTCGTCAATGACATCGCCAAGCAACCACTTACACCAAACAGTAATTGCCACCTTCTCGTATCACAAAAGGAATTGAAAATAAGAAATTTATTTTTGGAAAAATCTATTAAAAAAAAAAGAAGTATTGCCCAACTTAGGAACTAAACTATCGGTGTCAGCTATTCACTTTTAATGGAAATATAAAATTCTTTATTTATTAACTGATAGGGTCACTGTAAATCATTTGATGCCTATATTAGAAAAGTTTTATTTATCGTTATAGTTGTCATTCTAAATCTATAAACGTTCATATAGTGAGGGATTTATACGGGAATATACGTTACGGAATTATACAAGTTACGAAAATTATAAAGGGATTTATACAGTTATCACGGGATAAAATTCACAGTTCATGATCGTCCATTGAAAATTGTTGTTTCCTATTTAAATCTTGATGGAATGCGAAATTGAAATTTACGAAGAATGAATTTTTAATACACTCAGAAGAATTGTGTGGATGTTTTAAATATAAGTGCAACATGTTATTTTTTACTGTCCTTTGAAAACTGAAAAATAAAAAATCAAATATTGAATAATAACAATAATAATAATAATCATAAAAGATTTGAATAAGAACTTTTTTTCTCAGAAAAACTATAAACATTGCTACAAAAACTTGTTAATTAAACCATCGGTAGCAAGCTTTCACTGTTGATGGAAGTTTCAAATTTCTTGCAAAATTATTAAGTTATTGAAATTTAGTCAATGTGCCTAAAATATAAGTTTCTTATTAGAATGTTACATTTATGATCATGTTTTTATATTTGCTATTCTGTAAATGTCACGATTATCTTGATTTACAAGATAGTCAAAATATAATATAAAGGACTTGATGACTGAGTGACTAGCGCTCCGACTCTTGGTACCAGACTTCGTTTGGTCCGGCGATTCCATTGATATTTGTAGTATTTCGGAATCCCTTTAAATCGTATTTCACGAATCTAATATGAGTACAGGGTGTAAGACTGACAAACTTATCCGTAAAAAGAAGGGCAGCTATCTCGGATTCTGCTAGTAGGTAGACGACCTTGGTTCACCATGGAGCTGTTACGTAAATGAAGAAGTTGTATAGTGTAAATCCTCTTAATGAAATCTGAAATCCTATAATATATAATTATATAAAATATTTAATTTATTTGATTTTTTTTCAACATGAACTAAATTAATCAATTTTAATTACATAAAATATTTAACTTATTGCAATAACTGGGTAGAGCCCAAAATAAAGTACTTTATTTTGACTCCTATACTATAAAATCAATGAACATCCAAAAATCATTTTTTATATATTTTTTCGAGTCTCTTTGTAGGAAGATACAGTTTTGTAAATAATGGAGCTGTAGTCTCTTTTTTTATCCTTGTTTGCTAATGATTATCTTTGCAGACATGGCAATCTAACAGCATGTAAGATAAAAGCAATTGCTTACAAATTGATTGAAATTATTGATTGATTTGCTACAACCATTGTTTGATTAGAAAAAGCAGAATTCAATAAAATGTTAAAAAACAAAGAAGAATATCAAGTGTCAGTCCCTCTTTGATAAAATAAAATATGTAAAGAAACATAGCTTTTATTCACATATTTTACTTTACCAAAGAGGGACTGGGAATTGATATTCTTCTCTGTTTTTTGGACAACAACATGACATGAAACATCATCATGAACAATATTTATCTAGTTTTAATCGTGACTTGTCGTAGCAGTACTAAACCTATATTTAAATGAAAAGTTTATTATACATATATTTAAATAAAAAAATTTCAAGAAAAGTTATGACAGGTTGTAATTAAAACGCTTGTTATATAAAATTCTTCATTTTAAAATTTGTTATCACGATTGCAATTATCGATTGAACTGAACTCTTTAATTTAGAAAAAAAAGAAACCTTTTTAAATTAAAGTTAAGTTTTTGAATTATCTTGTTATTTAATGTCATAAGAGTCGTACTAAGCAAGATAATTATATTTCTAGAGAAACTTTTTTTTAAATTAATAAAAGCCTCATTTAAAAAAATTTTTAAATATTTCTGGATGATAAAATAGAATCTTTGAAAGGTAGTGGTTAATTTCTTCGTATGCTTCGTAGAGTTTCCATTAAATAAAATTTCTTAATTTTTCCAGTTCTAAAAGTAATTATAATTTAAAATTTTACATAGATTTGTTTATTTTAATTCGAAATATAAATGGAAATGTTTAAGAGAACATCGCATTTATTTTTGAACAAAGAACTTTATTATTACGACAATCAACTACAATTAAATGATGACTTTAAGTTTTTCATTTGAACTAAATAGAAACACATATGAAGATGGAAAATACAGGAATAATAATAATAATATATTATTGATTCATTTCAAAATGTAATTGCTTTAAATATTTTATCCATTTAATATTTCCGAAGACGAATCTTTTAAATAGAATAAGATTTGATTTTGCTTTTATTAGGTTTGATTCATTTTGTTTTGACAGCAATTAAGTAAATAATATATATATATATATATATATATATATATATATATATATATATAGCTTTTTATTTTTATTTTTATTTCCGAAATAAAGATTTCATTAAAAAAAAAGGTTTCCGCATACAAATTTTTTATTATTGTTCATAAATATTGCGAGATTAACTTACAGAATTTCTGAAGCTCTAAATTATGATTAATGAATTCTTTAAAACCAAAACGGAGGACTAATAAAAATAAATATGTAACAGTAACAGTAATACTATAGTGGTGGGTGGTGTTTCGAAATACTGGAGTCAAAGGATTTAAAATAACAAATTCATTTACACTCACAAACACATAATTATTTTTTTTAACTCACATTTAAAGTAAAAAAGAAGAAAATTTGAGCTTTGTGTGGAGGAATTCCACTGTTGAGTCGGTATCTCGGCAATATTGCGCAAAATAAATAATCTCTGCTATGAGAGTCAGTAGAATACTGAACCTTTGTCCTGAATGCCACGGCGAAGCTCTCATGGGAAGGATATTTACAATACATGAAATAATATTTTTAAAAAATGGTCAGCGTTTTCATTATTGAAGAATTTTGTAGTAGTCCTCCAAAAAAATTTACAATTTTTTCAGTTAAAATGATATTTATTAATAGATATTGCATTTATACGTGCCATTTTTTTTCCTTAAAAACAATAACATGTTAGATCAATAAAATTGTTTTTATTATCTTAAAAAAGTTTGCCTCTTGAACCTTAAAATAATAAAGCGCTCTTACAGGAAAATATAAATTCGAATTCGATTGTTGCAGTCACTGTTTTTTTTTTTTTTTTAGAAAAAAGAGTCACAGTGATGGTGACAGAGATGTAAGCGTTCCAAGTCAGTAATGTCAGGATGCATGATTTGATGCTAATACAAGGTTTTACTTCAAAACACACAAATTTTGAGCAGTTATTCTTTAAGGTCTCCCTAACCCCCTCCCTTCCTTTTTTCATGGATAGGCTCTTCGGTCTATGCATTCAGAGACCTAGACATATGAAATATAATATAATTCTAATAGCAACAATTCTATATACGAATGTTATTCTAAGCTGTCATCATTAATCAGATGAACGTCTAAGAATAAAGAATGAATGAACGAATCTAAATGAACGAGTCTAGCTAAAAGTGAACATTTTTCCACGCTTTAAAATGGCGCATTGTTAAAACCACGAATAAAATTTGTAGTAAAACACACAATTATTAAAAAATGTGATGTATTTATAAATGGAAGCTTAATGTAGAAGTTTTGGATTTAGAAGTATTGCCTCATGAATTTAAATGACTCCTCGAGGCTAATTTATTATAAAAAAAATGGAAATGGTAACTGAGGTCAGAGGAATTATAACTTCCACTTCTGCGTGGGCGTGAGCTTGTTTAAAGCAGCAAGAAATGTGAATCTAGAGAGAATGCGTTTGGTTTTTGAATTAAAAGAGTTGGTGTAATACAGTCCATTGGAGAATGCTTTTTATTTGGAGATCACGAAATTTAACAAGAGTACTAAATAACTCCTCCATATTACAAGTCTAAAAATTAAGTTGCGTGATAATGAGAAATACTCACTTAATAATAATTAAACTCGAAAATACCAATATAGATCATCAAGAAAAGATAAAAATTTATATTTTATCATCTTTTATTTGAAATTTAAAATATACGAACCAAAAAAATTAAAATGAGGAAAATTTCATTTAATAGGACTGTTGTTATATTATATTGTTTTTGTTATTTTTGTTATTTTAGTATTGATAATTTTTTTTCATTGACCAACATAGGTCATCAAGCTAGGATAAACGTTTTTACTTTATAATCTTTTTATTTGAAATTTAAAATTTCCAACCAAAAAAAAAAAATTAAATGAAGGAAAATTTTATTTTATATGCCTGGAAAATAAGCATAGAACGTACAATATTTTTTTTTGAAAATTAACTATCCGAAAAATAAATATTTATTAGTTAAAGTGTATAATAGGTAACAGAAAAAAAAAAAAGAAGAGAAATTGCCTAAGGGAATATAAAATAGAAATTTACTAGTGGATTAAATATTTTATTTCAAAACTTCTTTTTAATGCTCCCTTTTTAATTCAAAAATATATTTAGTACCACAAAGATTCTAGCTAAAAAAAAAAAAAAAAAAGGATATCATTTTTCCACGTTTTAAAACGAGGCATTGTTAAAAAAAACAGAAATAAAGTTTATGGTAAAACACATAAGTAATAAAAAGAGTGATGTATCTATAAATAAAGGCTTAATGTGGATGGTTTAGAATTAGTGGTATTAAATTTTTTTTTTCTAAAAAAATATTCTAAAAAGATTTCCTTTGTTAGAAAAATTTTGTAAAGAATTTCTTACATAATTTCTTATGTTAAAGGGGGAAAATAGTAAAAAAGAGTTAAGTCGTCAATTTTTATGTCTCTAGAATATGGTGTAAATGAGATTGAGAAGAATCTTTTAAAGGTTATTTTCAAGAAGTTAAAAGAACTTTTTTCGAAAAAGAGTAAAAGAATATTTTTGCTATAAAAACATTAAATGTTCTACGGATTTTTTTTTTTTTAATAGGAAAAGGCTCAAATTTTGATAATATTTTGTACTTACATAATTATGCTATATTTAATATACACTTTACTAACAATTAATATTTAAGAATCACTTATTAACTTAAATATACTTTTCAATAGATTTATTATAAAGTTTAAATAATTTTTTAAAAATTTATTATAAAAGAAATGGAAAAATTAAACTGACACCAGAGGAATTATAATTTCCTCTTCTGCGTGGGCGTGAGTTTATTTGAATGAGCAACAAATGTGAATATCGGGAGAATGCGTTTTATTTTTGAATAAAAGGGTTGGTGTTTACAGTCCACTGTAGTATGTGTGTTTTATTTGGAGATCATGAGATTTTAACAAAGAGTATTAAATAACTCCCCAATATTGCAAGTCTAAAATTTAAATGGGCCTGAATGGCCGATTATCTAGCTCTCTGACACTCGGTGCCACAGGTTTCGGGTCCGAGTCCTGGTGGTGCCATAGATGTTTATAAGGGTTCGGAAACCACTTTCAGCGCAAGTCCTGGTCTCATATGATGTAAGAGTGTCACGGAGCCGAGTCAGACTTCTACCTACGAGTGCTCCATGACAAAGAAGCTGCCCCCTTTCCCTCCATCCATTAGTAGGGTACTCATGGGATGTCCATACCACACTGCAGGAAATGTGGATTAGTCACAACAACACAAAATGTAAGTTGTATGATAATGAGAAATACTCTCTTAATAATTTAACTCGGAAATACCAACATAGGTCATCAAGCAAAGATAAATGATTTTTATTTTATCCTGTTTTTATTTAAAATTTAAAATATCCGAATCAAAAAAATTTAATTGTAGGACAATTTCTTTTTTTATACTTCTGAAAAATAAGCTTAAAAACGTACAATATTTTTTGCAAATTAACTATCCAAAAATGAAAAATTTATTAGTTAAAGTGTATAATAGAGGTAACTGAAAAAAAAAAAGCAGAGACTGCCTTAGGGAATATAAAATTGAAATTTAATAGTGGATTAAATATTTTATTTCAGAAATTATTTCCTTCTTTTTAATTCAAAAATATACTTAGCACCACAAAGATTTTAGCTAAAAAAACGAACATCATTTTTCTACGTTTTAAAACGAGGCATTGTTAAAAAACAGAAATAAAGTTTATGGTAAAACACATAATTAATAAAAAGAGTGATGTATCTATAAATAAAAGCTTAATGTGGATGGTTTAGAATTAGGGTATTAAATTTTTTCTAAAAAAAAAAAATATTCTAAAGATTCCTTTGTTAGAAAAATTTTGTAAAGAATTTCTTACATAATTTCTTGCGTTAAAGGGGAAAATAGTGAAAAGAGTTAAAAGTCGTCAATCTTTATGCCTCTAGAATATGGTGTAAATGAGATTGAGAAGAATCTTTGAAAGATTATTTTCAAGAAGTTAAAAGAACTTTTTTTCGAAAACTGAGTAAAAAAGAATATTCGTGCTATAAAAACATTAAATGTTCTATAGATTTTTTTTAAATGGCTCAAATTTTGATAATATTCTGTACTTACACAATTATGTTATGTTATATTTAAGAATTGCTTATTAACTTAAATTTAATTTTCAGTAGATTTTTATTATAAAATTTGATAAAAAATATTTACCTAAATATTTTATTCCGTTTTAATGCCTGCATTACAGCCATGAAAACTCTTCAATGTGTATAATTAGTTATTAATCCGAAGTATTTATTAATCATGTTTAATTTGTTATTTGACAAACATAATATTTCCTTTTGTTCAAAACTTTAATGATATTTTATATTTAGACAATTATGTACACGTTATATTTAAGGAATGTTTATTAATATTTGTGCTATTTATTGTGAATAATAATTATTTTATTAATAAAAATGGGATATATTTGTAAATGAAAGTTTTAGTGTGGATGGTTTGGAATTAGGGTGCCTTATGAATTTAAATTGCACCAACAAAATAATTAATTATAGAAAAATTGAAATGTAAACTGACGCCAGAAGAACTATAACTTCCTCTTTTGCGTGGGTGTGAGCTTATTTTAATGAGCAACAAATGTGAATATCGAGAGAATAATTTGTTTTTAAATAAAAGAGTTGGTGTTTACAGTCTACTGGTGTGTGTGTTTAATTTGGAGACCACGAAAGTTAACAAGGGGCATTAAATAATTCCCTTGCATTGAAACTCTAAAAATTAAGTTGCATGATAATGAGAAATACTCACTAGAAAATACCAATATATCTCATCAAGCCAAGAAAAACGTTTTTCACTTTATCATCTTTTATTTGAAATTTAAAATATCCGAACAAAAAAATTAAATTGTACTACAATTTCTTTTTATATGTCTGCAAAAAAAGCATAAAAACGCACACATTTGTTTTTTAAAAAATTAACTATCCAAAAAATGAAAAATTTATTAGTTAAAGTGCATAATAGGTAACAGAAAAAAAAACAGAGAGATCTGGCCTTAGGGAATATAAAATTGAAATTTAATAGTGGACTAAATATTTTTATTTCAAAACTTTTTTTCAATGCTTCCTTTTAATTCAAAAAATATATTTAGCACCGCAAAGATTCTAGCTAAAAAAAACGAGCATCATTTTTTCCACGTTTTAAAATGAGGCATTGTTAAAAAAAACACAAATAAAGTTTATGGTAAAACACATAATTAATAAAAGAGTGATGTATCTATAAATAAAAGCTTAATGTGGATGGTTTAGAATTAGGGGTATTAAATTTTTTTCTAAAAAAAAATATTCTAAAGATTTCCTTTGTTAGAAAAATTTTGTAAAGAATTTCTTACATAATTTCTTACGTTAAAGGGAAAAAAAAAAAAAAAAAAGAAGATTTAGGTCGTCAATTTTTATGTCTCTAGAATAGGGTGTAAACGAGATTGAGAAAAATCTTTTAAAAGATTATTTTCAAGAAGTTAAAGGAACTTTAACTTTTTCGAAAACTGGGTAAGAAGAATATTCGTGTTATAAAACATTAAATAGCCTATAGAATTTTTTAATGGCTCAAATTTTGATAATATTTTGTACTTACACAATCATGTTATGTCATATTTAAGAATATCTTATTAACTTAAATTTAATTTTCAATAGATTTTTATTATAAAATTTGATAAAAATATTTACTTAAATTATTTTATCCCATTTTGATGATATACATTATAGCCATGAAACCTTTCAGTGTATAATTGGTTAATTGGTATTTATTAAGCCAATTTAATTTGTAATTTAGCAAACAAATTATTTCCTTTTGTTGAAAGATTTGATGAAATTCTGTATTTATTATGTCCAAGCATTTATACTTAAGGAATGTTTATTAATATTTATGGTATGAAAACATTAAATGTTCAATGGTATTTTTAGTAAGGAAATTGTTAAAATTATAATATTTTGTGGGGCCTGATGGCCAGCAGCTTTACTCTGGCACTCTGTTCCACAGGTTCCGGTTTCAAGTCCCGGCGGTGCCAATGGATGTTTGTAGTGGTTAGGAATCCACTTTAAGCCGTAGGTCCAGGTCTCATATGTCTTTAAGAGCGTCACGGAGCCAAGTCAACTACGAGTGCTCCATCACTACAGAAGCTGCTTTTTCCCACCATCCATAAGTACGTTACTCATGGGATGTCCGTTCCACATTGAAGGACATTCAGGATTAGTCACAACACAAAAATTTAAGTAGCATGATAATGAGAAATACTCACTTTATAATTAAACTCGGAAATACTAACATAGGCCATCGAGCCAAGATAAACAATTTTTTATTTTATCATCTTTTACTTAAAATTTAAAATATCCGAATCAAAAAAAAAAAATTAAATTATTGGATAATTTCTTTTTATATGTCTGAAAAATAAGCATAAAACGTTCAATATAAAAAAAAAAAAATTAACTATCCGAAAATGAAAAATTTATTAGTTAAAGTGTATAATAGGTAACAGAAAAAAAAACCCTGAGACATTGCCTAAGGGAATATAAATTGAAATTTAATAGTGGATTAAATATTTTATTTCAAAACTTCTTTTCATTTCTTCCTTCTTTTTAATTCAAAAAATATATTTAGCACCACAAAGATTCTAACTAAAAAAAAAAAAAAAAAAAAAAAAAAAAAAAAAAAATGAACGTCCTTCTTCCACGTTTTTAAAACGAGACATTGTTAAAAAAAAACACAAATAAAGTTTATGTAAAACACATAATTAATAAAAAGAATGATGTATCTATAAATAAAAGCTTAATGTGGGCGGTTTAGAATTAGGGGTATTAAATTTTTTTTCTGAAAAAAAATATTCTAAAGATTTCCTTTGTTTGAAAAAAATTTTGTAAAGAATTTTTACATAATTTCTTACGTTAAAAAGGGGAAAATAGTAAAAAAAAAAAAGTTAAGTCGTCAATTTTTATGCCTCTAGAATATTGTGTAAATGAGATTGAGAAGAATCTTTTAAAGATTATTTTCGAAAAGATAAAAGAATTTTTTTTTCGAAAACTGAAAAAAAGTGTATTTTTACTATAAAAACATTAAATAGTTTATAGAATTTTTTTTAAATGGCAAAAAATTTTGATAATATTTTGTACTTACACAATTATGTTATATTTAGGAATTGCTTATTATCTTAAATCAAATTTTCAATGAATTTTTTTTAAAATTTGATAAAAACATTTACATAATTTTTTATTCTGTTTTGATACATAGAGTACTTTACAGTCATGAAAAAGATTTCAATGTGTATAATTATTTATCCAAAGATTTATTAATCAAGTTTAATTTGTTCTTTAGTAAACATAATATTTCCTTTTATTCAAAATTTTCATAATATTTTTGTATCCACACATTTTTATATTTAAGGAATGTTTATTAATATCTGTGATACACTGAGTAAAAAATAGAAGGACAGTGTATTTTTTTTGTCAATTAATATCTCTTATTTTCTCCTAACTACCAGATATTTATGCAGATTTACTTTAAAGACCCTTTTTTTTCATTTTAGGCAAAAATTAAACATCTACTACTAATATTAATAATAAAATTAGTATATATAATTTCGATGCGTAAAAAAGTAGGACACTTGCTAATATATTTAATTTAGTTAAATAGTGATTTTGTACTTTGTTTTATCCTTTTCTGTCAAAAAAATCTAATTTGTTTAAAAGTTACGCTGTTTCTCCGTTTTCAGAAATGCCCAAAGGAATACCATTGAACGATTTTCAAAAAGGCCAAATTTCCGCATATCAGAATGATGGTAAAGGTGTCAGAGAGATTGCTCGATTGTTGCAGATGAGCCCCAATATAGTTTCAAACTTTATAAGAAATCCTTATAAAAATGGAAAGAAAAAAGAAGACTGGTAGACCGAAAAAGTTAACACCACGTGATGAAAGAAAACTTGTTCGTGTGCTTAAGAAGAACAAAGGAAGTGTTTCAAAGGCAATAAATCAAGCAGGACTTAATGTGACGAAACAAATAGTTTACAACTATATTAAAATCTCTAAAAATTCATTTTCAAAAAACGGAAACATCATCCTAAGTGGACACAAGCTCACATTGATAACCGTTTAGCGTGGGCTAAGGAGCACATGTCCTGGACTACAGAATGGATTTCTGTGATATTTTCCGATGAAAAGAAATTTAACAAAGATTATTAGACGGTCCAGACGAATATCAGCACTACTGGCATTGTCTGGGGAAAAAAAGACGAATACTATTCAACACGACAAATGGGAGGAAGGAGTTTAATGGTTTGGTTGGCTGTTGGATACGGAGGAAGGACAAGTCTGGTTTTCTTAAATGGTAGGCAAAAACATACAGACTACATTCAAGTGCTGAATTCCGAGCTTCTTCCTTATGGCTCTGACTTGGGGGGTGAAGAGTGGAAGTTTCAGCAAGACGGCGCTTCCATTCACACCGCGACTGAAGTCAAAAATTGGTTCCTAACAAATAATGTGGATGTTTTACCATGGCCAGCCAAAAGTCTTAACCTTAATATAGTGGAAAAACATCTGGGCAATGCTAGTTCATCGAGTTTATGCTGATGGAAGGCAATTTGATTCGCTAACTCAGCTTCGAGAAGCATTGAATGACTCGTAGGACAATTTTTGTCAAACAGAAGTTCAATCTCTATACAATTCACTTCCAAACAGAATATTTGAAGTTATAAAGGCCAATGGGAAGAACATTCCTTATTAAAATCACTATTTTTTTCATTCATTACAATGCTGTCCTTCTACTTTTTTTTTACAAAGTTTCAAAAAAAAGAAACTATTTTTGTTGCCATTAATATTTTATGTTTGAATATCATAATTCTGATGTTAAAATTGTATTTTTAAAATATTTGTAAAATGTTCCTAATAAAAAAATTTAGTAAAAATAAAATATTTTTCGGTTATTGTTGCAAAATCAAGTGTCCTTCTACTTTTTTACGTAGTGTATAATTATTGTGCTATTAAATATTCAATATAAATTTTTAGTTAGGAAATGGCTCAAATTAATATAATATTTTGTATTTTAGCCCATTATGTTCATACATTATAATATTTAAGAAAAGTTTAAATTAAACTTTATTTTTAATGGATTTGTTATAAAATTTGATAAAATTATTTAACCATACATTTTTACTCCTTTTTGACGGTATAGATTACACTCATAAAAACTTTTCAATGTGTATAAATAGTTATTTATCCGAAATATTTATTAATCAAGTTTAATTTGTTATTTAAGAAACAAAATATTTCTTTTGTTCTAAAATTTGATCCTATTCTGCATTTAGACAATTTTGTCCACATATTTAAGGAATGTTTATTAATATTTATTCTATATGTTCAATAAAATATTGTCAGTAAATACCTTAACTTTTGATAATATTTTATACATAGACAATAAGTAATAATGGAGCCAATTTATAAACATTTGTGGAACAAGCTGTAATAAGATAGAGACTCAAAGACAGCGTTCATTGATTTTTTTCTTGTTGCTCACTTGATCATATGCACATTTTACCCCCTAAAATCATGATTTTTATTTAATTTAAAAATCAATTAATTAACTTTAAAAATTAATTTTAAAATACAATTTTAAAAAAAATTTATGAAGATCTTTATTTGGTGAAATATTTAAAAGAGGAACATAACAGTTTGACAAAAGAATTAAGTTTTTGAATATCATTTAAGTATTTTTTCTGCATTTTCTACTTAATTGTAGGTTAGAAAAACAGATAATTTTGTTAATAATGTATTATGCTGGGACTTCTTATCTAATTTTCATGAAATATTTAATTATATTTGTGACATAACTTTTTCTTCTCTGATATTTACTGTTAAGAATTGTTCCATTTTAAAACTATGCTGAATAAAGTAGATGTGGCTGTTCTTAAATAATATATTAAAATATTCAAGTTTGTTTGCTTCATCACACATTTTTTAACAAAACTTTTTTCTATAGGAATATCAAAAATGATGGTAGTTGGTTTTTGATATTGTTTGATGTTTAATTTATCTCAGAAAGAGGGAGATGCTCTCAGTATGTTCTGAATTAAATGTATCATAAGTCGAGAATACGTGTTAGACCGGAGATTCACCTCTAACCCGTTATAATTCACGGTTTTGTAGAATTGCCGGAACATTTACTTTCAGAAAATCGTAAATAAAAAATACAATTCCGCATTTCTAATTATTTATGAATGTTTTTAATTTTTATTAGTGACTTCAAAAAATAACCCAGATTTGATGCAAGTAATGATAATAATATTACTTGCATCACATCTGAGTTAATGATAATTAATATATGAGTAATAATAATAATAATAATAATGCCATTATATGGGAACACCAATAGTTAAAATTTTGGATTACATATTAGCTAGCGATTTATTAGAATTCTTTAAATAACCATGTGAATGTGCAAAGCTTCATTAAATAAACAAGGTTCTAAACAAAACAACTACTGAAACAACCAAGACAACTTAAAAATCATGAAATTAACCATTTATCAACTAATCAACTTAACAATGCACATAACGAACAAAAACCATATTTTTTAGGAAAACAAGGACATTGTTCACAAAAATCCCAATTTATTTGTTTATTTTTGATAGAAAAATTTACTCATGCGCAGTCAAAGCCCAAATATCGTCTCTCAGAAAAACAAACAAAACCTATCTCTTTTAATTTCTTACGATTAAAGCAAATATTTATGATTAGTATACGGGAATAATCTATTTTCCCCATTGAATCTGATGAAAAGAACCAAACTATAACAAATAAAGAAACAATAAGACACATTTGAGGGCAAACCGCAAAAATACACAAGGAGCACCACATTCTCTTGACTGAGTCTTCCAAGGTGTCTGTACCACCGCCGACCATGAGAAAAATCGTAGAACCAGATGGGTGAGTATCGTTGATACATCGTTGGCGACATCCATACAGAGTGTGCACCGGTTCCCACGGACTGCCCACCGACTGTTTGTCCTACATCATCTTCGCCAAGATAATAATAAAAATATAAAAATAAAAACCAAGAAATTAACAACTTATCAGTCTAACCATACGCATAAATAACTAAACCAAAATGTTTGAACATTTTTATTTCACAAAAAGCGTAGTTAATTAATTTATTTTTTTGAGAGAAAGATTTACACTCGTGTTTGGTCAAAACCCAAATAACATCTCTCAGAAAAACACCAAACAAACACTATCTGCTTTTAATTCTTACGCTTAAACCAAATATTTATGATTATTATAAAGGAATAATCTATTTCAGCCCATTGAATCTGATGAAAAGAACCATACTATAACAAATAAAGAAACAATAAGACCCATTTGAGGGCAGACCACCAAAAATACACACATTCTCTTGACTGGAGTCTTCAGCACCGACCATGAGAAAAATCGTGGAACCAGATGGGTGGGTATCGTTGATACCGTCGTTTGTTTTTATCGATGCTGGCAACATCCATACAGAGTGTGCACCGGTTCCCACGGACTGCCCACCAATTGTTCGCCCTACATCATCTTCGCCAAGATAAAAAAAAAAAAAAAAAAATGGAAGCGATATCCACCAGGTTGAATGAGGATCGGCGGTTTTGGTGAACAAAGAGAACCAGTCTGTGATCGATAGCCAAGAGCCTGCTGTGTATGTGGATGGGGCACACAATACGAGCGTTGTCAAGACACAGAAAATTGAAGGTATAGGGACCGCTTTGATTAATGAGCCTCCGTTTCTCTGTGGGATCGCTTTTGGCCTGTCAAAAGTATCGGCTGGAATTAAAAGCGGATTAGAAATTAATTGGACGAAATGTAACTATTTCTTATGCATTCTTGGGTTTATAAATAGCGATATTTTGTTGCTTTGAATGGGGAAGGGGGAAATTCCAATGTTAGAAATGAAGTTTTGTGGAGGAAAGGGGGAAGGACTTAAATGCGTGCAGAGCAATCCACTAGGCATTAAATATTTTAGTTTTAACCAGAGGTTAATAAATTGTTTCGATTTACATACGTAATGTTTCGAAAGAATTGCACATTTAGGAAACAGGTTAATTTTGTTTCAAGATATCTATTGTTTTAATATATTTTATAAATTATGTTCATCAACACATGCTATGAAATTTAGTTATTTGATGTAAGTGCTTAGATGCAATCCGTAATTAAAAGATGTGGTTTGAGAAAAGTCGTATCATGCTTTTCCATTATATGCTTTTGTAAATGTATAATTCACTAATGTGTAATGTGCTACCCCATTGCTGGTTATAGTTTTAACTGCACGTATTTATATTATTGATCTGGGGGTTCGAGGCCCGGAGGTGCCATGGATGTTTGTGGGTAGTTCGGAATCCACTTTAAATCGTAGATAACGGCTGAAATTAAAAGCGGATTAGAAATTAATTGGTCGAAATGTAACTATTTCTTGGGTTTTCGGTTTGAGTTTATAAATAGCGATATTTTGTTGCTTTGAATAAAAGGGGGAGGATTCAATGTTGATTAATATGAATTGTAGAAATGATTCCCAGAGTTTGTGGGAGGGAAGGAGTGCAGAATCATTATCCGATCAGTTAGGCATTAAATATTTTTAGTTTTAACAGAGGTTATTAAATTGCTTCGATTTACATAGTGATATTTCGAAAGAATTGCACATTCAGGAAACAAGTTAATTTTGTTGTGTTATTTTAATGCATTTTCTAAATTATGTTAATCAACACGTGCTAGGAAATATTTGGAAATTTAGTTATTTAATGTAATGATGATGCAATCCGTAATTAAAAGACATGGTTTGGGAAAAGTTGTATCATGCTTTTCCATTATATGCTTTTGTAAATGTAATGCGTAATGTGCTATCCCATTGTTGATTACAATTTTAACTGCACGTACTTTACAGAATTGATGGCCGAGTGACTATCGCTCTGTAACTCGGTACTTCGGAATCCATCTTAAACCGTATGAACCAGTCTAATATTTGTTGGCCGTAGGGCTGACAACCCTACCTACTAGTAAAAAAAAAAATATCTATATATTTCGAAATCTGTCAGCAGGCAGAAGGCTTTGCCCCACCCTAGGGCTGTCGTGCCATTGAAGAAAAATGTACAGTATTGTATATAAAAAACCCATTTGAATGAAGTAGATTAAAACAATATCTGTTTTAGAACACTGAATGCCTCCGACCATTGTAGATCTTGAGCCCAACCGATGAACTACCAGTTTTCGGAATATATCACGACACGATAGAATTGAGGATCTCACTTTACACCTACTGTCAATCATTTTAGGTACAAACATCAATAATGATTATTGCAGAAAGCTCTATTTAAGAGTTTGTCAATTGGCTATCTCATTAGCTTTTGGCACCGCAGGTTTCAGACTCGAATCCTGGCTTTTGCACGGATGTTTGTTAATGGTTCAGAATCCACATTAAACTGT
Organism: Caerostris extrusa; assembly: GCA_021605095.1. Taxonomy (NCBI): domain Eukaryota; kingdom Metazoa; phylum Arthropoda; class Arachnida; order Araneae; family Araneidae; genus Caerostris; species Caerostris extrusa. The sequence goes on from BPLR01009168.1 coordinate 18,774, forward strand.
AGGTCCCGGTCTACTTAGTCCAAATTGTGTAAAAAATGACATTATAGTGACACACCAAATAAAGAGCTTGTTGTTATGGAAATTTATTTCAAATATTATATTTAAAACATCTAATATTTAACAAACACTGTTTAAATATTTAATTTTGAGCAGTTTGGTACAATTAGATACGGAAATTATTTTATAGTTTACAATCACATGCATTACATTAAAATTCATGTAAATTTCTAAAAATTCAGCCTCTGAAAATTATATTTTAAAAAACTACTGATTCTTTTCTAACTGGCAAAAACTTAAATCAAGTTTAGTTTTTAAGTTTTTTATTATATTCCAGAATCAGTACAACACCATTGTTAATAGCTCTTTGCATGTTCACTTCAAAATATGTGTGATTCCATGCAGCTCCAATGACAGGCCTGTGCTTGAAACTGGTGGCAGAAATTTAAAAACTCTTCTGTGACCAATTGCTAACAATGGTTACTTTTGTTGAATGAAATAATGTCTTTTATACATCATAATCCACGCTCTGTGCACCATTGTGCATGACATTCCCATTGTTATCCGATACCAATTCGTCTTTGAGTAAACCTACCACTCCCAAAAGTTTCTGCACGAGCGCTGTGAATTTTTCTATGTGTAATACGACCACTGATTGTGAAGAAAATTGGCACGAAGCCAAGTCGAACGGGTTCAAACATTGAAAGGAAAAAAGTAGTTTGACGTTTTAATTACAATCGAAACTAATTTTATTCATTACTAATTAAAAAATTTAATTAAATAATATCAAAAGAAAAATTAAATGAAAAAAATTCCACATTAACTATAAAGCCTTATCTATTAAAACTGTTTTTCGAAAGGTATATCTGACTTGTACTAACCGATTTAGCCATGTCTGCTTTTAAAATAGACGTTTATTTTCCCACACAGTCGCAATCAAATTACATTTAATCAGTGTGAAATTTATTTAGTTGAATTAAGTGTCAAAGGCAAACTGCGAACAGTTAGAGTACTGGTGTGTACTAGTTAGTGTACTGGAGAACCAATGGCGTGTTAAATCAGTAGTGTACTGAGATCCAATGTGTGTTAGTGTTAAGTGTACTAGTTAGTGTACTGGAGAACCAATGGCGTGTTAGTGTACTAAGTGTACTGGAGAACTAATGGCGTGTTAGTGTACTGGAGAACCAATGGCGTGTTAGTGTACTAAGTGTACTGGAGAACCAATGGCGTGTTAGTGTACTAAGTGTACTAGTTAGTGTACTGGAGAACCAATGGCGTGTTAGTGAACTAGTTAGTGTACTGGATAACCAATGGTTAGTGTACTAGTTAGTGTACTGGAGAACCAATGGCGTGTTAGTGCACTAAGTGTACTAGTTAGTGTACTGGAGAACCAATGGCGTGTTAGTGTACTAAGTGTACTGGAGAACTAATGGCGTGTTAGTGTACTAAGTGTACTAGTAGTGTACTGGAGAACCAAGGGCGTGTTACTAGTTAGTGTACTGGAGAACTAATGAGAACCAATGGCGTGTTAGTGTACTGGAGAACCAATGGCGTGTTAGTGTACTAAAGTGTACTAGTTAGTGTACTGGAGAACCAATGGCGTTAGTATACTGTTAGTGTACTGGAGAACCAATGGCGTGTTAGTGCACTAAGTGTACTAGTTAGTGTACTGGAGAACCAATGGCGTGTGCACTAGTGTACTAGTTAGAGTACTGGAGAACCAATGGGTGCGTGTACTAGTGTACTAGTTAGTGTACTGGAGAACCAAGTGTACTAGTTAGTGTACTGGAACCAATGGCGTGTTAGTGTTATTAGTGTACTGGAGAACCAATGGCGTGTTAGTGCACTAAGTGTACTAGTTAGTGTACTGGAGAACCAATGGCGTGTTAGTGTGTACTAGTTAGTACTGAGAACCAATGGCGTGTTAGTGTACTAAGTGTACTAGTTAGAGTACTGGAGAACCAATGGCGTGTTAGTGTACTAAGTGTACTAGTGTACTGGAGAACCAAGGGCGTGTTAGTGTACTAGTTAGTGTACTGGAGAACCAATGGCGTGTTAGTGTACTTATTAGTGTACTGGAGAACCAATGGCGTTAGTGCACTAGTGTACTAGTTAGTGTACTGGAGAACCAATGGCGTGTTAGTGCACTAAGTGTACTAGTTAGTGTTGAGAACCAATGGCGTGTTAGTGTACTAAGTGTACTAGTTAGTGTACTGGAGAACCAAGGGCGACGTTGTTACATGTAAACCTATTGTAATTGTTATGGTTAGTCACTGCTTTCAGAAACGAGGCGATACCATGGTGGTTGTAAAAGCATCATGAAATGTAAAAGCATTTCGCATCGATAGTCAGGCTGCTTGGAGTGAGTTTTCCAGGTTTTCTCCTATACAACAGGCAAATAAAGGACTGTTACGCCTGAAACTCCTGCCGGAAAGCACTGCCCTCCTCTCACCAACTGTTGGTGGGCTGTTCAGTGGTTACATAAGTGGTACATAAGGCCCACCGATGTTAAAAAAATTGAGGAAGGAAGAAGAAACTAAATGGAACTCTGCTTGGATATTAAAAGCATGCAAAATAAACGAAAAGCAGTATTTAAAAATTCTTTTCTCTACATAGAAAAAAAATTACAATTTATTTAATATTAAATAATTATTTAAAAGCTTCTTCAGGAATTATTATTTTTCTATTAGAAATCTACTTAAATAGATAACTAAAAAAATAAGTAATAAATAATGAAATTCAGGCCATTAAACTCTTAATCAAAGTTACGGTTGTTTTCGAATGCTAGGCAGTTTGACTTTGGCCATTCTCTAAAGGAAAGAAAGATATACAGCAGATTCAGCGTTTCACAGGGTGCATATGAGAGGGCCTGTTGCCTTGTCCCCTCAAATGCGTTCTACCTCTTGCCCCCCCCTCAATGCCCCCTCAAATGCAAAATTTTGCTACATCAATTTTGAACAGTTAACCCAGGTATGGTATCTGGGTTGCTCATATTCTCTACTATTCTTTGATTCTGCCGGAAAAAAACTTTCCGAATTACAGTTTTGTTCCCTCGTCCGGTTAGATTTTTCTTTTTGGCTCCTTTCGCTTTTCTCATATATATACAAAACCAGAATGTGAAACAAAAATAAATACCTGTTTTACATTCTACTTTTGCATAATTTGTATACATATATTTATATTTATTTGCCCATGTAATTTCTAGCCGTTCGCTCGTTTGATATTTGAGTTTTTCAATGGTTTTCGGTCTTGTGAAATTATGCGTAGCGAATACTGTTGCTGCTTTGATAAGCAAATTGATTGTCTCTAAATCATTTTTTTTTTCTTTTTTTTGATTTTTGTTTATACATATATATATATGCAACATTATCATCATTTAGCAACACTTTCTTACTAAGTATTGCTATACTTTTTTTAGATAAATCTACGTAATAATATTTGTAAAAGAGTTTAATCATTCAATGATTATATATAACAAATAAAAAGTGGAAAGCTAATCCTTTTGTTCTGTTAAAAGATTATTATTATTTAATTTCATATAGAATCTTAAGAAGTAAAAATTAAGAAACGTTACCATTAATTTTACTGTAAATTAGCTCAATTATTATTGATTCGATTAATAATTATATAAAAATTTTACAATAATTTATTAATCCTGTATTCTTAAAAGGCATCTTAAAATAAATTAGGTTTAATTAGGAGTAATAAGATCATATAAAAATCACATTAGTGAAATATTTACTTATTAACAACCTGCTTTAATACATCATAAAATGAATTATTAGTGCTCTAACATTTTTCTTGTTACATCATAGCTAGCAAATATTGAAAATCCTAATTGCATCTGTTTAGTTCCTACAATAGATGGCAGCACGTGATCTGTCTTCGAATAATTTTGAATTTCGGTGTTAGAAAATGAGTATAATTTTCTCCCAAATCTGCTGTGATTATCATTTTTCATGAATTCTAAGAACTGAAAAAATTTCTCTTTTAGTGGAATTCTAAATTATTCCAAAATGAAAATTATTCACATTTGTATTAGTATAGTTTTCTGAGGATATATTAATATTTTTCAATTACTAATGGCATTACTATATTTATCTGTGAAAATTATTCTTAATGTGCATAAATTTAAATCATTTTTTTGTGACTGATTATTGATAAAAAAATCCTCGTTCTTTGACAAAATAAAACTTAACCAAAATTTAACAGAAATAAATTAAATCATACACAATTTCACTGAAAATTCAAAAGAAAATTTTATTTTATGTTTTAAAATTTTGATTTTAACATATATTTTTATATTTATTGTTATTTATAATTTTTAATTTATAATTACAATTTTTTAATTTATATTATTTATTTTTAATTTAAATTATAGCGGCTGTTGTGTATAAAATTATAAACTTTAAAGGAAGAATTATGGATTGGATATTTAAAAAAGCTGTTCTAGTAAAAATTATTTTGTCATGTTTCGTCATTTTATAAAAATGTATCTTTTTTTTTTTTTTTTTTTCATTATTTTTCCCCTTTATTAAAAAAAAAAAAAAAACTCTTCATTTTCTTTGTTTAAATATTTGATTTAAATATATGTTTTTTTTAATGTCAACATTAAAATATATATTCATTGACAGGGGAAAACAAAAGACCATCTACTTTATACTTTAGTTTTGTTATACCAGCAGTGTAACTTTTTAAATATTAATTTAATTTTTCGATATTTATTTCGTATTTTCTTCCACTTACTAGCTTTTATGTATAACCAATAAAATATGTATCAAACATACGGATATTTTCACGGTTGCCGTATTAGTGATATTGTGTTAATCTATTTTCATTTCAATTCATTCAAATTTTTAATTTTTTTTTTTTTACATTTAATATGCGTTATTTTAATTTCACGTTAATACAATTTTGCAAAAAAATTTTATATTACATTTATTCGTATTTCAATGAAAATCAAACTGAGGTATTTTTCTATGAGAGGAATCCCAACTTAATGCGCCGGCCTGGTTGCCAAATGGTGGGCCTCTCTGGCCTTTGATATCTCAGGTTTCAAGTTTAAATCCTGGCGGTAATATGGATGTTTGTTAGTAGTTCGAATCCACTTTAAACTGTAGGTCCCGGTCTGTTTAGCCTTCGTGTACCGACCGTAGAGCGACACTGTCATTTGTCAAGATGAGCGTAGAGCGACAAATCAAATCAAAATCCAACTTAATGCAAAATTGATTATTAAATCAGTACAAAAATTTATTTTCTATATTGCCCTCTGACAGAATGTATATATTTAAAAAAAAAAAATCTATTCATTAGGTTAGATACTTTTCTTTGTACTTAGCATGGCCTTGCAGTAAGATGCATTAGGCTTAATGTTTGATTCTGTTGATGGCTGCTATCTGTATTAAAACAGTAAAAAATTTTCTTTTCTATACTTCCATCTGACAGCAGTAAATCTTTTGTAACAAATCCGTTTATTAGATATAACAGGTGAGCTGAAAAGTGCGTAGGCTGACACATAGTTGGTGCTACTAGTATTAAATCCATATGATTTTTAGTTAACCCTAACCTTCAAAAGACACGTGTATAAATTTGACAGCTGTTGAACTATTAGTATTGTGAATTATAGCATTTTTAGTGAAGCAACTTTTGTTAGTTAGAAAAAATGGATAAAGAGGAATTTCGTGTGTTAATTAAGGCATTGCCTTTTGGCCAAAAAATACTATTGAAGCCAAGGCTTGGCTTGATAAATATTATTCGGACTTTGCACCAGGAAAATCAACCTTAGAGAAGTGGTTTGCTAAATTTAAAAGAGGCGAAATGAGCACCGAGGACGATGCACGCAGTGGACGCCCGAAAAAGGCTGTTACCGGTGAAAACATCAAAAAGTCCACAAAATAATTTCTGATAACCGTAAAGTGAAGTTGATTGAGATAGCTGAGACTCTAAAGATATCAAAGGAACGTGTTGGACACATCGTGAATGAATATTTGGATATGCGAAAGCTCTGTTCAAAGTGGGTGCCACGCGAGCTCACAATCGACCCAAAACAACAGCGGATTGATGATTCTAAGCAGTGTTTGAGTTGTTCAATCGTAATAAACCCGAATTTTTACATCGATATGTGTAAATGGATAAAACATGACTCCATCATTTCACGCCGGAGTCCAATCGACAGCCAGCCAAGTGGACTGCACGTGATGAACATTAAAAATGCTATAACTCGCATACTAATAGTGCAACAGCTGTCAAATTTTGAAGGTTAGGGCTAACTAAAAATCATATGGATTTAATACTAGTAACGCCATCTATGTGTCAGCCTGCAAACCTTTCAGCCACTTGTTAGTTATAGTACCGTTAGATACTGTTCTTTGTACTTCGCCCGGCATTGCAGTAAGATGCATTAAATCCGTACAAAAATTTCTTTTCTATACATCAATCTATTGCTATCTATTCCAATATCTATTGCTGTCCATACTGACAGAAATGGACTTTGATGAAAAAATATATTTATTAGATATATCTGTAGTACCTTTTAGATATTTTTATTTGTATTTCGCATGTCATTGCAGTTAGCCGAATATTCGAATCTGTAGAGGGCTGATATCCGTATTAAGTCCGTACAAAAATTTTCTTTTCTAAACTTCCACCTGACAGCAGTCAAGTGGATGTTAGCCTTTTGAATGGTGCTCAAATGTTAACCTATTGATGTGTTGTTATCTTTTGTAAATTGGTAAACAAGACGCGATATTCAAAGACCATGTATAGATAGGCAACTGTCGCCACATTTAATAAAAACATATTTTTAATATATTATGTTCAAATCCACTTATAATAATAAATAACTAACTGAAAGGTAAGGATTACTTATTAGAAATTTTCATTTAAAAATATGTTAGAAAAATCCAATATGTAAAGAGTATTTTGAGAAGGGAAATATTCTTTCTGAAGTTAGGATGGATTAGTTAGAAAAGAACTTTTATCTATCGAAAAACTAAAACTTCACTAAATTTTTTTTATATATATTTATCTTAAAGGTTTGTGGGTTTTTTTTATTCAAGATTTTTTTTTTTTTTGGCAACGAACATAAAAATCATTAATAAGATAGTTAGATGAACAAACTCATTACAAAAATAAACTTGAAACTGTTTATGAAAAGAAAAAAATATTCCAGTGATTTTCGTTACATTAGAAAAAGGATCCAAACTATTTATTTAAATTATGCTTGTTCTAATAGATTATGTGGAATTAAAAAAAAAAAAAAAAAACCAGAACAAATTCTACAATAACCACCGACACAAATATTTAACTTCCTTTAATTTGCCAGAACATCCCCAGATATTGATTACCTAGCATCAGAACACAACAACTCGAAGGAGAAAAGAATAATTAAAAGAATTAATTCGTCGACTCCATTTTAGAAGAAGAAAAACACTTCTTTTCAGACTATTGAAAATCAATTCAACTCAACTCTCCTTTGTGTCCTCCTCCATCTTTTGGCCACGAGTTCTTTTGAAGTTGGGAAACTTAAACTCTTATTCGAATTTGAAAAAGAAGAAATAAATAAAACTTGAAAACGGAATGCATGAAAAGTAACAAAAATAATAAAAATAATAATAATAAAATGTGCTCTTGTTAAATATGACCCCATTTTCTGGTTGATGCAGATTCCAAAATGGGAAAATTCATGCAGATGGAATTATTCACGCTTAGTTACAATTCAAGTCTTTTCTTTAAATTCACAGAATGGGTGGCGCAAAGATTTCTACCACAAATACAATTGCAATTCAGAAAGAGGATTCAGAAAAGACAAAATTTTTGCTTTAATTATGCTTTGCTTGTTTACGTTTGCACATCAAAAGTTTTTAGATGGATGTGCCATTGAAAAAGAAATCATGAAATATTTCTGCTAAAAATAAAAAAATATGTATACATGAAAGCTATCTTAAGCAGCCCAGTAGCAAAGATTTATTATTTGGTTTGTCGCTCTACGGACATTTTTTGACATACCTTGGGATAATTAAACCAGGACCTATAGTCAGTAGCAAAGTAGGAGCTTAATTAACAAAATTAACCTGCTTTTAGATGTAAATGATATGTTAAAAACATCCATTAATTTTTTTGTTTACTCCATTCAGATACTTGTAATTCTTGATTAATTTGCTTATTTGAATTTAGAGAACTCAATCTTGCCATAATAATTAGTAGAATTCCCATTCTGTTATTGTTGTTTACAGTTTCCATTTACCAAATTGTATCTAAGGGAGCAGGCTATCTCTGGCAGCATAATAGCAAAAATGGAGATCGATGAACAAAATGAACATGTCGTTAGATATAACTGGTATGTTAAAAACGTCCGTTAAATTTTTTTGTTTATAATAAATATCATTTCTTTAATTACGCAGAATGGGAGGTACAACATGCATGCCACAAATAGCTGTTGCAATTCAGAAAAGACAAAATTTTGCTTCTAATTATGCTCCGGAAAATGATTTGCTTTGTTTGTTTACGTTTGCACATCAAAAGTTTTGAGATGGATATCTCATTGAAAAGAAATCATGAATTAGTTTTATTAAAATTAAAAAATATACACATGGAAGAGCTATTCTAGCAGCACAGTAGCAAAGATTTATTATTTGGTTTGTCGCTCTACGATCATTTTATGGCATACTTTAGGCTAATTAGACCAGGACCTATACTCAGTAGCAAAAAACAGAATTAACCTACATTTGATGCAACTGGTATGTTAAAAACATCTATTATTTTTTTGTTATTTACTCGATTCAGATACTTGTAATTCTTGCTTATTTTACTTATTTGAATTTATAACTCAATCTTGCCACAATAATCATTAGAATTCCCTTTCTGTTATTGTTATTTACAGTTTTCATTTTACCAAAATTGTATCTAAAAATGAGCAGACTATCTCTATCAGCACAGTAGCAAAGAAGGATATTAATTAACCTGCCATTAATTTTAATGGTATGTTAAAAACATCCATTAAAATTTTTTGTTTACACGATTCAGATAGCGGATGGCCAATTGTTACCACTCTGGCCTTTGGTACCTCAGGTTTGTTGGTGGTTCGGAATCCGCATTAAACTGTAGGTCCTGCTCTAGTTAGCATAAAGTGTGCATAAAATGACTGTACAGTGACAAAACAAACCAAATCGATTCAGATGCTTATAATTTTTTTTATCATTTAACTTATTCGAATTTGAACTCAATCTTGCTACAATAATCATTACAATTCCCATTTTATTATTGTTGTTTGCAATTTCTATTTAATCAAACTTGTATCTAAGTGGCAATATATGCAGCAAGCATGCGAAAGGGCTCCGGTTCAAATTCGCTGCGGCAGTCGCTGTTTTCTGAAATGTGAAGACTCTATGTTGATTGTGATATTAAATGAACATCTCTCATCAATATTTAAGCTGCGTGATGTAAATTCCAGGTTTCTCACATGCGATACACAAATGTGAAGCAAATTACCAGTAACCTTGCTGGGAGGGGATATCCTCCCATCCGTCAGTGGGATGTTTTGGCATTAAATACGAAGGCTCATCGATATTAAAAAACACTCCAGTCTATTAATCTCAAAATTTCTCTGTATATAACAAATATAGTAGATTTATCATTACTTAGGTGAATCAAGAAGAGGACTACACTCGTATTGTGCCACATATTTTGGTTCAGCAAGCAAAATACTAGGGGGCTGATGAACGATGTTCTAGAGCTCTGGCCCTCGGTGCCACAGGTTTCGGGTTCGAGTTCCGGCGTTATCATAGGTGTTTGTAGTGGCTCGGAATTCACTTTAAACCGTAAGTCTCAGTCTAATATGACTGTGGACCATTGGGACCAAGGGACCAATCCTTCCCCATAAAAGGAAAACATCTCCTGTTTCGGAATCTGCCAGTAGGCAGACGGCCTTGGCCCACCATGGGGCTGTTGCACCAAATAAGAAGTAGCAAAATACTCCCAGGTCCCGAAAGATCATAAAAGATCATACCTTCCATTCTTTTTCCTCTATTTCAGTTGAAGGATTAACAATTATTTATTGCCAAATTCGGTATAGTGAGGGAAGTCTTATGTTCTTCATTGCATCTAATCGAGTTTGATATGAACATTGATATCTAGGTATATATTAAAAAAAAACTCCTATCTACGTTGTCGAACTGTTGAAAAATTTATGCTTAACCGACTTAAAATCTTTTATAAGTATCTCTTAAATATTAGCTTACAATATACATACAACTTAAAATCCTACTTATTTATCGTTTATGTAGTCTATTGTCAAAAGGGGATTGAACCTCACAATAACTTTCTCCATAATAATTTTGGAGCAATATAGCAGAAAGAACAAATAATAATAACTTCTAAAATGAGCAATGTGACAAATGATAGTTGTTGTAACATACAATTTGTACATAATATTATAAATACAAAAATATAAGATATTTAAATGACATAAATATGACTTCTGATTCCTAATTAGATCTGATTATCTTTGCATCATAAAATACATCATTTTTAACTTCACAGATGGCCAGGAGAGGCCTGGTGGGCAGCGTATAGACTTTTCCGAACTCGGGGTGCTTGGTTCAAAATCCGACAAGGGATGCCGAACCAAAAGTTGGCATTCTGAATCAGAATATCGTTTCCACAGATGGCCTGGTGAGCAGTGTATTGACTTTCCTGGTGGGCAGTGTATTGGCGGAGTGCTTGGCTCGAAATCCGCCAAGGGTTGCCTGAACCGAAAATTGACATTCTGAATCAGAATGTCGTCTCCATAGACGGCATTTGTTGAGATTCTTCGTTTGACTTCCTTTCAGGAGGACTTTTAAAGGTAATTGCATTGTATTTGCATATCACAGGGAAGAAAACCAGGAAAAACTCTCAATAATCAACCTATATAACAATGCTATATGCTTTATATTGCACCGTTAAGTATACTCATTTTTGAAAGCGGTGGATTCTTCGGAACAATACCAGTGCAGTACATCTTATCCATTAGGGTGGACCTGGGTAACGTTGAATGCACTACGTCTATGCTATTCAGATGAAAATGGCTTAGATCGACATCGACAATGGAAACAACTTTTTCGATAATTAACAGAAACTCCTTGGGTAATTGTTTACTTTTTAATTTCAAAATACTAATATTATTTAAAAATTGCTTTTAAACTTCCTCTAAAACTGACAAAAAATAAAGAATCTTTATATTTCAGGAATTTAAGCCTATTAATTTTAAAATAATTATTCCAAAATTTCCTCTTGCGATATAATTAACCACAAAATTTCTGGAAACTCCAAATCAGCAGAGACGATTGAACAATTCAAACTTGGAAAGAAAGAAAATCCTCTAATTGAATTGTTGATACAGGAATTGTTCTGCCTAATTTAATTGAAATGTTAGTCAATTCCGAAGTAGGGAAAATGTTACGCATTTTTGTGATATAAAGATACTCAAACATTCTCAAGTTTACGCAATCAACTTGAAAGAACATTTCGCGAAAACAGAAATTGTTAGTGTAGTATTTCACCAAGTTTGAAACAAAACACTTTACCATCGCAAACCTTTATTTTACTCCATTAATACTCCAGCTAGACGTGCGCCGATGATGTTAATGAGGCATTACTTGAATATAATGATGAGTCTAGTAGCTCGATGTCGCTAATAATGTCGAATACGCAGTAGACACAATCGTTAATAAAACGTGCGATGTAGCGCTCGAATGCGAATGCGAAGATAATTTTGAAAAGAAAAAGTATAAAAATAAAGAAAAATTCTAATAAAATCATGAATTCTGGATGCATAGTCATCAAACAGAGTATTTCAAACATTTTGATTTGATTTTGTGATTTGAATATGCATAGTTAAAAGAGAAAATACTTATCTTTCAAACAGTCGAGAAACAATGTTCTTGAATTGGTTGATTAACCAAATCTGTGTTCCTTAACCTTTGAATTTAAGACACATAGAGATATTATAATATTAAAAACAATTTTAAGGGATAAATTAAATTTTGCATATGATTTATGATAAGTCATCATTTGAATCATTGTTCTTTCTTAACCCGCTTGGTCGACAGCAATATCTAGACCAAGTCCATTCTGTTGTGATGGAGCACCTGTAAGTAGATGTCTGACTTGGTTTCTTGGAGCTGAAGAAGGAGGGCAACGACTTCCGGGAGGAATTTTGGGGAAACTGCCCCTCATTTGCGTATTGTGTGGGAGAAAATCCGGAAAACAATAAACATACCTGATAATAATAAACCATTAAGGAAAATTGAAAGTAGCCTAAATCATTGCTGCTTTCTAAAACAATACCCATATATTTTATAGGTAAAAAAGCTTCATAATAAATATAAATTTTCTAAATCCATAACTAAAAGGCATCACTCCAAAGGACATAAACCCGGGTTATAACCAAGCTTCCTCCTTCCCACTAGAAAGAGCGCCGCTGTGGTGTTCAGGAGAAATGGTCAGTTGGCTTATAGATTTTCACCCGGAAAGGAAGTATATTTCACGCACCCTGCACATAGTCGAGTTTCGAGTTGTTGGCTTATAAGTGGAGTTCTCCACGAAACTGTAATTATTTGTCTAAAAATGTGTTAAATATTGTATGTCTGTAATTGTATCTATCTGGTATTTATACTTGTGTAAATAATGCTGTGAGTTTACAAACCTGTGCCTCAAGTAACTCAACCCAACCATACCCAGTCCCAATCTGGTTGCCCAACCTGCACACTACAGGGTGAATTTATATGGAACTTGATCCATAAAGCAAGAATAAGTTCTTTAGTGGATTTTGAATTCATCCTGCATATTTTGAGGTTTCTATTTACACAACATTGCAATTAATATATAATTCATAAAGCGACAACTTTTGCTTTGATAAATTGACTCCATTACGAAACTTCATTTACTCAGCCTGATTTAAGAATATATAATAGTTTACTTATTGATAAGCTTAAAAAATTAACATAATTACAATAAATAATTACATTAAGAATGTGTGTTATTGTAATTTATCCATGTATTACAATAGGAAGAGTTATGCATTACAATAAGAATCTAGTACAATAAAAAGGAATTAAACATCTCTTGAATTCCAAAATGGAGTTCATATTTCCTGGTTAATAATTTAAAGCATTTAATTTCCTTTCCTGTAATGGATTTCGGTAAATATATTTTTTATTTACTCTTACAGAATCAAGTTATAGGAAGAATCGCACTTTCTGTAAAACTAATTTCAATTCAAAAGATTGATTTTAATCGTTACTTCAATCGCAATTTCGTACTTCTTCTTTTGACATTTATTGGAGTAGCACCATGTGGGCGAAGGGACATTTTCTCCCATCAGCTTCCGCTCAATTGCAGCTGCTGATGTGCAATTTTTGTGAAACTCTTCTTCTCGCTTGGTCGAAAATGCAATACAATCGAAAAATTTTCACAAATAAATAAAATAAAGAAGGCACAATTACTCTCCTTTACATCTGCACGCATCTTCCCAACACAAAACGCATTTGGTGAGATTCCCTTCTGGTGGTAGGAGTGGCAGAACTTCTTGCAGAAATCTCACATTCCTCAGAAACTCTTCCTTTTTTTTTTTTTTTTTTTTTTTTTTTTGTTCTTTTCCACCCCCTCTAAATCTTCCACCCACCTTGGAACATCCTTCCTTTATCCCCTCCCTTCATGAGATGTTGAGAGTGCCAAAACATGTTTTGAAAGAAGACCAATATTGTATTCAAACATCTTCCGAGTATTGGATATATAATATGAAAAGAAGCGAAGTGACAGATTTTCGCCTTTTTCCCCATTGCTGAAGAAATTGATTGCCACAGAGTGGGTAGAAGGGTAGGGGTAGGGGTTGGAGGGAAAAGTTTTGTAAGAAACACACTTTCCTTTTAATTCGGCACTTCCCCCTTTTGGTTTTTCCAGATTTTTCATTCTACTTTTTATTTATTTTTATTTTTCGTTATACTACACATTCTGCTTTTGGTTTTCAGATTTCTTCCTATTCTTCCTACTTTTTTATTTTGCTCCGTGCGTCTCTCCCTCTTTTTCCTCTTTTTTTTTTTTTTTTTTTGTTGGAAAAACCTCTTCGGCCACTATTATGTTACCACACCAAGCAGAAAAATAAGGAGGGAAAATCTTCTTAAGGGAAAAAAGAATGGCAAAAGAAGAACTTTCAAAAAGTAGTACAGACAAAGGGAAAATCGAATTTGATTCACATTAAGTCGAAGACAAAAATATTTCATTCGGTTCTCTCGTTGAATGCTGCCATATCAAGAACGGACTTTTGCCTAGATTGCAGCACTAATGGAATTTCAACTCGATTATTTTCCAAAATATGTCGATAGCAACGCATGAGGACGTGATATTAAAATTACTATCGGGAAAATGCACAAGGAAATAGAAAAGCTTTCTTATACTACTCGGATATGTAAATCTATTAAAAACAGTACTTTGATTCGACTCACCGAGTGGAAATTTAAGGTAGAATAAACAAAGTACATTTAATACCATCAGGGTTTTATCTGAATATTTTGTTTATAATTGATGGTGAAATTTTCTTTCTATACTATCAAAAATATATACGGAAAAGTTGTGTAAGTAGATCGTTATTTTTTAAAATTTCTTTTGAAAAGATTGGAAACTTACATAATTTACTAATTCGATCAATATTTTTTATATTGAAATAGTATTAAAAGAATGCAGAAATTGTTTCTAGCTTTATAAAATATTTTATTATAATTTTTTAAAAAGACTGTCTAAAGAACAAAGAAATTATTTTCAGAAATAAAATGGACATATTTTATAAGATTTAAAATGCATTCAATTATTTTCAGTATAAGGGTTGAAGTTCAATTCTCAGGCTGCTTTGTTGTAGACACTGTTTCAAAAAACCAGTAGACTCGATGGCGTTTGGGATGTTCTGTACCTTGCTTCGTTAGTTGGACTCCATGGTGGGAGTTTTAAGAATTTTCTTCCATATGCGAGGAAGTTCCACCTAAAAGTCTTCTGGGAAAGCTTTGCCCTCCTTCTTCAGCGACACGTAACCAAGTCAGACTTCTACCTACGGGTGCTCCATCGCAACAGAAGCTGTTGCCTTTCCTTCCATCCATGACTAGATTGCTCATAGAATGTCCGTCACACATTGCAGGATACTGAGGATTAGACTCAGCATATTAACTGTACTTTGTAACTCATAACCCTGACTATTTAAAAATTAATAAAATAACTTAAATAAGAATTTAAAAAATAGATTTTAACAAAATTCTTAAGATTTTACTTCAACTTCTAAATAAATTCCGCTTATTAAATTAATTAAAGAATATAATTTTTCGTTCTGTTGCAAATGATTATGAATAGCCAATTATGGTTGGTTGGTTGGTTATAATTGTGGAGCAGTTGCAACTATTGTTTTTTTTTTTTTTTTGTTGTTATTTATTTCAGTTATTGAATTCTGCGTAGTTTTTAAGGTAAAAATACACAAGAGTTTTTGCTATTTGGAATGTTTTGTTTTTTTTATAGTTGTTTAATGTATAAAGAATAACGTTATTGGATTTATAAAAAAAATATATAATGAAATTTTCTCTCTTAAAATGTGTTAAATACAAGAAAAATAATATTTTAAACGGCTTGGATTGAACAAGTTATTTTTTGCTAAAAGCTTGTGTGTAATATGCCTTGCTGTAAAAAAAAAAAAAAAAAAAAAAAACATGCTTTGAAAATAGATGATTTTTAAAAAAAAAGTTGTACATTTTTCAAAACTTATTAGAATAAACGTTTAGAATATAGAAGAATATATAAAATAAAAAAGATGATATACAACATTATCAAAAAAATTCAGTGGAAATAAAAAACTTTTACTTGAACAAATATATAAAATGTAGACAAATATGTAAATATAAAAAGGTAAAAAAAAAAGAATATACAGACAATATTAGGAGACAGAAACATAAATATACAACCTAATATGGACAACAGCTAATAGATTAACAAATAGAGCCTATGCTGAAGAAAATGAAAAAAAAAACCATTAAATATTTTAGTAGTGAAGAATGCAATTTAAATACAGAACGCAGCTAGTTGAAGCTCTAATCAACACGTTTCAAACTTCACAAAATGGAGGATTCCCCAGGTGTGACAATTCTTAATTAGTTAAAGCATCTTTCTTCATTTGGGGACTACACCTACAATGGATACTCTCTCACGTTGAAATCCATGGAAACGAGATGGCGAAACACATTTCCCAAGGAGGGAGCTAGTGAACCATTGGCCAATTATGTTTCACTGATTTATCTAGAATTATTTTCGAGGCCCTAAAAACAGTCTGCTAGTGTTATATCGATCACCTCACTTGTGCATCAGCGGTATCAACGGAGGAGTCCTGTGGCGCACTATCACTACAATGTAGCAGGCAAGAACAAACATGTCTTAGCAGACTGATTAGTGGTCACCTCAGATCTCTTCTCTTATTCCAACGGTAACACGACCCACCCAATTTTCACCAACTATCGTAATGACCAGGCTTCTCACGATCATGTTCTCTACTGTTTGGGTTTCTCCAAACAGGACCTTATTACTACGCCGTTGCTTGTTTTGGACTTTCACACTTAACAATATATAGAGAATTGTAGCAACAACAACAAATACAGAAGGTAAATGCAATGTCAATTTTATATTGTTTCTTACGATGATAGATAATTCGAAAAATAATTACGTTTAAAAAAGAAAACTTCTCTTCACTATTAATTCATTTACCATTTAGGCTTGGTTAACAACTAACCAAATTTCAAACAATAAAGACCATAAATTGTTAAAAATGAATCCTAAATGACAAACAAGATATTAAACAAATGGAAGCAACAAACAAATGAACGAAATACAATCCTGAAAATAAACAAATTATATAAAAAAAAAATGAATAAAAAGAGAAAACACAAATCTTCCGAAATCTCATCAATACCGCAACAAAAACCCATCACTCGATAAAAACGAAACAAAAGTAATTTTCAAAAACACATGATCCCGTTTAAGAAAACCTCACTCCTTTGATTAAAAGACAAGTCATTTCTACGAGCATTTTATCAAAAATAATCCTGGTAATGGAATACGAGAATTATAATCATGGCAATGCTTCCAAAATTGAACATTCTCCCCCAATGCTGCTTTTATTATAGATTTCGGGCCATAATCAAGTCATGGTTAAATATTTTACGGCTATTTGTTCGCCAGCGCTGGAGATAAGAATGCTTGCTAAATAAAAATTATTTCCTCCCATTTCACGTTATGGACCACAACGCCGTTACGAGAATTAGACAATTTTTATTTCTCTCGAATTTGTTGTGTCTTCTAACAACACGGCCCTCTTCCCTCTTCTCCTCTGCCCATTATGCGGAATGCCGGAGCGAGTACTCTCAATTATATCGGAACACCGCCGCGCCATTCCAATGTTCCACCAAAAGCCTGGAGGAAATATTTGCGATTTGTCGATTACACCCGATTACGCACTGAAATCATTTGAGGAGACCACCTCCGGTTTTCTCTCTCTCCCGGAGGACATTTTAAAGGGGTCATTTTTGAGCGTCGTTGCCGATTTCCGTCTTCTGGAGGCCGTGGAGAAAGTGATTCTCCAGGCAGTCTCTAAAAAGAACGGAAAATTAAAATGAATGAGTTGTGCTGAATATAATAAAATGAAGGTGATGTAAAAGACATCAGGGTGATAATGACTGCCCCGTTTTAACAATAGTCAGATAATTTCATTGCCATGTTTTGATGTGATATTTATGGATAGTTTTGAACCAAGTGATCTCTTCAAAGTTTTATAGATTATTTTGAACTATATTCTGATTTAGATTAGGAATGAACATAAAGAATGGAAAATTAAAATGAATTTAAAGAATGGAAAATTAAAATGAATTTAAAGAATGGAAAATTAAAATGAAGAAAATGATGGAAGCATTAATCGAATATTGTAGTTATCATAAAGGCGATTTAAATGCAGAAAACTAATGCAATATCAACTTTATTTTGTTTCTGACGATGACGAATCATATGAAAGATAATTAGGTTTTAAAAAAACTCTTTCTTCACTAATAATTCATTTACCTAATACCAAACCTTTTGCCATTACTTAACAATTCAACAAGGTTAACACCTAACTGAATATTTTAAATAATGAATACCGTAAATTTTTCAAAATGAATCTTAAATGACTAACAAAAATATTAAATAAATGACATAAACAAACAAATGAACGAAATACAATCCTGAAAATAAACAAATTATAAAAAAACTGAATAAAAGAGAAAACACAAATTTTCCAAAATCTCATCAGTACCGCAACAAAAACTCCTCACAAAGAAAAAAACGAAACAAAAGTAACTTTCAAAAACACATGATGGCGTTTAAGCAAAACCTCACTCCTTTGATTCAAAGACAAGTAATTTCTACGAACCTTTTATCAATATAATCCTGGTAATGGAATACGAAAATTATAATCACGGCAATACTTCGAAAATTGAACTTTTCCCCTAACGTTGCTTTTATTATAGATCTCGGGCCATAATCAAGGCATGGTTAAATATTTTACGGGCTATTTATTCGCCAGCGCGGAGATAAGAATGCTTGCTAAATAAAAATTATTTCCTCCCATTTCACGTTATGGACCACAACGCCGTTACGAGAATTAGACAATTTTTATTTCTCCCGAATATGTTGTGTCTTCTAACAACACGGCCCTCTGCCTTCTTCCCTTTGCCCATTATACGGAATGGCGGAGCGAGTACTCTCAATTATATCGGAACACCGCCGAGTCATTTCAATGTTCCACCAAAAGCCTGGAGGAAATATTTGCGATTTGTCGATTACACCCGATTACGCACGAAAATCATTTGAGGAGACCACCTCCGGTTTTCTCTCTCCTCTCTTTCCCCCTGGAGGACATTTTAAAGGGGTCATTTTTGCGCATCGTTCCCGATTTTCAGTCTTTTGGTGGCACGTGAGAAAGTGATTTTCAAAGGCAGTCTCTAAAAAGAACGGAAAATTAAAATGAATGAGCTGTGCTGAAAATAATAAACTGAAGGTGATGTAAAAGACATCATGATGATAATGACTGCCCCGTTTTAACAATAGTCAGATAACTTCATTGGTATGTTTTGGTTTGGTGTTTATAAATAGTTTTGAACCTTCAAAGTTTTGACTTATTAATTGATATTCTGTTTTGAATAGGAACAGAAATTATTTCAGTTATTTTTAGTACACATTTTTATATATTGCCCATCTTGTTTCCTCTTCTGCGTGGAATCTTTAAGGAGTCAAATTTTCCCACTGTTCTTAATTTCCATCCTCTTGAAGACATGTAATTTCCATCTGGTATCTATAAAAAATGTACTACTACTAAAATGAATGAATGCATGGATTCTTATAAAGAAAGGTAAATAATATGAATGATTTGAGTGAAAATAATAAAATGATGGTATTGTAAAAGATGCTAATAATATTTGAGATTTGTCGATTACACCCATCGTGTTCTCTACTGTTTGAGACTCTCCAAGCAGGACCTTATTACTATGCCGTTACTTGCTTTGGACATGATTAGTTAACAATATATAGAGAATTGCAACAACAACAAATACAGAAGGCATATGCAATATCAATTCTATATTGTTTCATATGATGACGAATCATTTCCAAAAATAATTAGGCTTAAAAAAAAACTTTCCTTCACTAATAATTCATTTAATTAATATTTAACCATTTACCATCACTTAACAATTCAATTTGGTCAACATCTAACCGAATTTCAAACAATAAAGACCGTAAATTGTTCAAAAATGAATCTTAAATGACAAACAAGATATTAAACAAATGAACGAAATCCAGCCCTAAAAATAAACAAATTATAAAAAAAACTGAAAAAGAGAAAACACAAATCTTCCGAAATCTCATCAGTACAGCAACAAAAACTCCTCACAAGGAAAAAAAAAAAACAAAAGTAATTTTCAAAATCACATGATCCCTTTTAAGCAAAACCTCACTCCTTTGATTAAAAGACAAGTCAAATCTACAAGCATTTTATCAATATAATCCTAGTAATGGAATACGAGAATTATAATCGCGGCAATGCTTCGAAAATTGAACTTTTCCCCCAATGTTGCTTTTATTATTATAGATCTCGGGCCATAGTCAAAGCATGGTTAAATATTTTACGGGCTATTTATTCGCCAGCGCGGGAGATAAGAATTCAGGCTAAATAAAAATTATTTCCCCGTTTCACGTTATGGAACACAACGCCGTTAAGAGAATTAGACAATTTTTATTTCTCTCGAATTTGTTGTGTCTTCTAACAACACGGCCCTCTGCCTTCTTCCCTTTGTCCATTATGCGGAATGGCGGAGCGTGTACTCTCAATTATATCGGAACACTGCCGAGTCATTCCAATGTTCCACCAAAAGCCTGGAGGAAATATTTGCGATTTGTCGATTACACCCGATTACGCGCGAAAATCATTTGAGAAGACCCCCTCCGGTTTTCTCTCTCTCTCTCTCCCTTCCCCCCGGAGGACATTTTAAAGGGGTCATTTTTTGCGCATCGTTCCCGATTTCCGTCTTTTGGAGGCACGTGAGAAAGTGATTTTCCAGGCAGTTCTCTATAAAGAACGGAAAATTAAAATTAATGAGCTGTGCTGAAAATAATAAAATGAAGGTGATGTAAAAGACATCATGGTGATAATGACTGCCCCGTTTTAACAATAGTCAGATAATTTCATTGGCATGTTTTGGTTTAACATTTATGAACAGTTTTGAACCAGGTGATCTCTTCAAAGTTTTATAGAGTATTTTGAACTATATTCTGATTTAGATTATGAATGAACATAAAGAATGGAAAATTAAAATGAATATAAGAAACGGAAAATTAAAATGAATGAGCTGTGCTTCCCGAATTCCGTCTTTTGGAGGCACGTGAGAAAGTGATCTTCCAGGCGGTCTCTAAAAAGAACGGAAAATTAAAATGAATGAGCTGTGCCGGAAATAATAAAATGAAAGTCATGCAAAAGTCATCATGGTGATAATGAGTATTCCATTTTAACATTAGCCAGATAATTTCATTGGCTTGGTTTGATTTGATATTTAGAAACAGTTTTGAACCTTCATAGTTTTATAGAGTGTTTTGACTTATTAATTGATATTCTGATTTGAATTAGGAACGGAAATTATTTTCAAATTATTGTTAATACACAATTTTTATCTATTGCACAGCTTGTTTTCCACCTTCTTTAAAACCTCAAATTTTCCATCCGGTATATATAAGAAATGAGAGAATTCAAAGTAAAAGGAATGAATTCATATAAAGCTTGGAAAATAAAATGAATGATTTATGTGAAAATAATAAAATGGAGGTGATGTAAAACACATCATGACTGTCCCGTTTTAACAATGTTCAGATAATTTCATTGGCATGTTTTGGTTTGACATTTATAAATACACTCAAAAAGCCAAAACATTATGACCACCCCTACATTTTGCAATGAACTCCTGGATGACGTGGAAGGCACGTGATCAGGTGGAAGTGGTATTTAACTGGTATTAAGTGGTGGTATTAATCCATGCCAAGGCGGGTTGAAGCTGTGGAGCTGTCTGCCAAAGGTGGGCCAACTCGTTATTGACAGGTGGTCATAATGTTTTGGCTCTTGAGTGTAGTTTTGAACTTTTAGTGTTTTATAGAGTGTTTTTTACTTATTAATTGATATTCTGATTTAAATTCTCTTCTGGAAGGATTCATATTTGCACATTGTTCCTGATTTCCGTCTTCTTGATGGCATGCAGTTATCATCCGGTATCTATAAAGAATACACTACTAAAATGAATCAATTCATATAAAGAATGAAAAATAAAATGAATGATTTGTGTGAAATCAATAAAATGATCGTTATATAAAAGAAGTGATGCTAGTAATGATTGTTTCATTTTAGCAATGGTCAGATAATTTCATTGGTTTATTTCGATTTAATATTTATGAATAGTTTTGAGCCGTGTGACCTTTTCAAAGTTTTATACAGTATAAAATGCATAAAACTTTATAAACTTAATTTGAACTGTTAATTGATATTCTGATTTAGATCAGGAACAAAAATTATTTCAGTGGGTGTATTAAATATTATGTGTATTAAATATTATTAATTATTTTTAATACACATTTTTATTTATTACACATCTTTTTCCTCTTCCGCCTGGAATCTTAAAGGAGCCATACATTTGCACATTGTTGCTGATTTCCATCTACTTGAAGACATGTAGTTTCCATCCAGTATCTATAAAGAATGCATTACTAGAATGAATGAATGAATTCATATAAAGAAAGGAAAATAAAATGAATGATTAGGGGCAAATAATAAAATGACAGTAATGTAAAAGACGACATTCTAAGTAATGATTGTTAAATTTTAAAAATGATCAGATTGATTGATATGTTTGGATAAGTGCTTGTACAAAGTAATTTCTTGAAAGTTTAATATAGAATTTTAAGCTATAAATTGATATTTTGATTTAGATAAGGAACAAAAATTATTTTATAATTATTATTAATACCCATTTTTATTTATTACACATCTTTTTCCCTCTTCGGCCTACAATTTTAAAAGAGTTGTATTTGCACATTGTTCCTGATTTCCGTCTTTTTGTAAACATGTAAATTCCATCTGGTATCTATAAAGAATGCACTACTAAAATGAATAAATTCATATAAAGAATAGAATATAAAATGAATGATTTGTGTGAAAATAATAAAATGATAGTAATGTAAAAAGACGTCATGCTAGTAATAATTGTTTCATTTTAACAGATTGATATGTTTAGATAAATTCCTGTGAATATTTTTATACAAAATTGTCTCTCGAAAATTTTAAATTGATTGATTTTTGTAAATTACATAAGGATCAAAAATTATTTTAGAAAGCACATCGTCTTTTATTGTGTCCTTGATCACAATCTTAAATGAGTCATCTTTTCTCGACATTTTTCTTCACATTTTCGTCTTTGGAAGAGATGTGAGAAAGTTCATTCCATACGGCATCTTTAAAGATACATTCTTTAAAAGGAATATAAAGGACGCTAACTTAAAATTAATGATTTGGAAGTATCAGTTAATAATGTCAGGCAATAAAGATTGTAACATTTTAACAATAGTCAGATTGAATGATATGTTTGGTTAAATGCTCGGGAATATTTTTGTACAAAGTATACTCTCTGAAAGTTTTTATAGAGTATTTTAAACTATTGACTGATTTTGTAAATTAGATAAGTAACAAAAAGTATTTTAGAAAGAGTATCGTGTTTTATATCCCTAGCCAAAACAATCTTAAAGGAGTCATATTTTATCAACATTTTTTTCCTCAATTTTCCTTTGGAAGAAATGTGAAAAAGTACATTCCATGCGGCCGCAATGAAGATACATTCTATAAAATGAATAAACAAGTATAAAGAATGGATAATTAAAATTAATATTTTGGAAGTATCAGTCAATAATCTCAGTTAATAATGATTGTTTTATTATCATTTGAATAATATAGTTTGATTATTTGATTTAATATTTGTGAAAAATTTAAGACAAAGTTATCTCTTTAAAGCATTTTAGATATCTTAAAGTATTTATTGATATCTTAATTTATATTAAGGATGAAAATTGTTTGCGTAAACCACCTTCGAATAAGATTCCGGGTTTTTCTCTCCGTAGCAGAAATTGGTAATTTTTGAACACTTTTTCTGATTTAAGCCTTTTGAAAGCACGTGAAAAATTTATTACTAGATAGCCTTTATAAAAAAAATGCTCAACATTCAATGAAAGGTAGAGGAAGTAATGCATATATATATTGGAATTATTGATTGTTTCATTTCAAGAACAGCCATATTAAAAAAATTTTAATTGTAATATTTGACTGTTGTCGTAATTGTAACGTTGGTAATGTTCATTTAATGTAAATTTAATTGTGACATTTCAAAATGTTTTTAAAATGAACTTTCTCTTTAAAATACACTGTAAAATATTGATGTATACTAATATAAATTACGCATTGAAATTATTTAAGTAGGCAAATCACGTTTTTACCAAATTAAAAAGGCAGCATTTTTACCTTATTTTTTTTTTACAATAAAGGCAGCATTTTTACCTTATTTTTACAATAAAGGCAACATTTTTATCTAATTTTTTTACAAAACAATTACTTAATTACGTCTTTACCTTATATTCTCAATTAAAGAGACCAGTAATTTTTCTAACGATCGCCGTTGACTTCTTTTATAATAACTTAACTATGCCGCCAGATGACGTCACTAAGCTTTTAACAATTGGCGCCGCTCTTGGGATGAAAATTTAGTAGTAATAAATTAATGAAGTTTTAATTTAATTAAAAGTATGTAATAAAAATCTTTCCATAAATTTTGGTAATTCAACCAATAAAAAATAATAAATTAAAAAAAAAAATTGAACCTTTAAAAATTATAAGTTTTAAGTTTCAGCAAAATACACACAGACATTCAAACTTATTTATTGATTTATATATAGGGGATTGATTTGTATATTATGAAACAGAATTTTTTTATGTAATAAAATTAATCAATTTTTAAATACAAACATTGAAGTACATAATCTTTTCTGTGATATAGATATTGTACATGTAGTATGTCATGAATATATTAAGTGTTGATCAAAGGGACTTCCCAGACTTTCAAAGTAAACGTCTCGCATTTGTATGCCACTTCCTATAAAATTCTCACTGTAGAAAACCAATTGATGAAGCGAGACGTTCTCACGTGTTTTCACACCGTCCGTCGAATTTCTCACACAATTCTTCTGCTAATGAAACCTTGTTTATCTGCACAGCTACAGTTGGACCACGAGACGCACATACAATTTACTAAGAAAACACTGTTTCGTAATTTAGAAAAATAAACAGATACCACTGACTAAGTACAAAGTTTATCTAATAATGACGATATAATCTATAACTATCTCATAATTTCATTCAAATTATATTTTAATTTTATAATTACTTAAATTATTTTATTTAATTATCTCATAATTTTATTACGATGACAAAAACACCTTAGTGTAGAATAAAATATTTATTTTATAATTTTGGAACTTGCTTATTTTTAAAACACTTTCTTATATAACATATTTAATGAAAATTTTCATATTTCAACGAGAACTTTTAAGATTTCGTAAAACATTTTATTCATATCTTATAATACGATTTTACGTAACCCATAAAACATTTATTAGTTACAATTTTATTAATATTAAATGAAAATAATATGTTTGATGAGTTTAATTTTTAAATAAAAATACATATGGTTCGTGTTTATCTAAAATTGTATTCCTGAAAATTGTATTGTTAGTATGATAGGTGTGCAATTTGTACTATATTATACTTTTGTAGTACCAATTGTAGAATGAAAATTGTACATTTTATATAAAACTTAATGCTAATAAAATATAATTCCACTTAATTTTGATAAAAATTCACTTTAATTAGTTGTTTTATTAATTAAAACATCATTACCCTAATAATAAGGAAAATTTAAAAAAATAAAAAAATCTTATTGTCAAAATTTATTTTATAAAATACTTTACCAGGCATTAAAAATCTCATACAAAAAAAAACCTTTAATTAGGAAAAAAATCTCTACCCAATTTTGTTTTTATTTAAAGCATCGCAAATTGATATAATATTTAAATTATACTCTTCAAAATTCTATGAACTTTTAACTAATTTATTTTAGAACTTAAATAGTATCTTCCATTACTATTACAATATTAAATTAACCAAAAATGTTGTCCGAAGAATAAAAGAAAGAATACTTGTAGAAAATGAACGCGTGCTAGCATTTCTGTATAAATCTAAGTTAAAAAGAAAAACAAGTAATATAAAAAAAAAAAAAAAATTAAAGTCAATTCCTTCTTTTTTTTTCTCACTATATTGCAGGAAGTCCTTTATAAATAATTTTCATTCATTTTTTTTTATCTTGCACCATCTATGGGTAGATACATGCAACTTAAATCTAAAAAAAAAAAACTAAAATTAATTCATTAAATTTAATTAATGGATTAATATTTGAAAAAACTTTATTAACATCCAGTATCATCCACTACAAGTTCAAAAATGTATTTAAACTTGATGAATAAAAAGTGTATTATGAATGATTGAAAATTTGAACAAGATATATATAGGGAGAGTGTGAGCTAATAGAAGGAATTTAATAAATAAATAAATGATAGAATTTTTATCAAATGCATTAGATTTTATAAATAAATTAAAGAAAGAATTGTTTTATTAATTACATTATTTAATCATTTCTTGTTACACAAAAATTAAGGCAAATGCATAAAATATTAGATTTGTTTTTAATTGGAAAAGGAATGGTTTAATTGGAATAAATCATACAGATATGCTATTATTTTTTATACAAATTCTTTTTATTAATAAATAGTCGATACTTTTAATTAAAAAACATTTTTATAATTTAGAAAACGTAAACATCTTTTTTCTGCAGTAAATATGAAAGTTTATCTTTAAATATGAAATCATTTTATGATTTGAATTAAATACTTGTTTTAGCAAATTTTCTTTGTAAAACTTCTTGCAGTACCATATTTTTGACAAAAAAAAAATTATTTTGAGTGAATAAAGAGAAATATGGGTTCTACTGCCTTTTTAATTATTATATAAAATAATACGTCATTAGTATAAATACGTTCTTTTCTATTTTATGTAAAATACTTTAGAAATCTTTAATTGGAAATCAATTTATTGATTGATCTTTAAGCGTGAAATCCTTTTACGATTTTAATTAAATACTTATTTTAGAGAATTTTCTTTTGTAAAATTTCTTAAAGTACCATATTTTTACAAAAAAAAGATTATTTTGAGGGAATAAAAAAAAATATGGTTTCTTCTGCCTTCAGTTATTATATAAACATTACGCTATTATTATATATACATTCTATCTCCATTTTATACAAAAATATTTTAGAAATATTATATAAAAATGTATAATATTTAGGAATATTTCTTTATATTATGTAAAGAAAGATTCCTAAACATTATACATTCTGATATTCTAAGAAATATTTTACCTATCTATTTTAGTCCAGTCCAGTCCATTTTACATTGTTTAATATTATGGAATATATCCAGACATTCACATTTCTGATAAAAAATCGTCTGCTAGTTTTTGTAAAAATCGTCTTACTAGTATAGTTACAGATATAGATAATGTTTTGTAAAAAAATAATAAATTAGAATTCCCAATTGAATCGTTTTATCAAATAAACTATTTTCATAAAATGACATCATTTCATAAAGAATCAATATTATTTTTTTCTTCTTCGTTATATTTATTTAAAACATTTTGGATATTTTATCTTTTGAATGTATAATATTTTGAAGGGTTTTACCATCATTTTATGAACCATTTTACCATTTTATTTAAGAAATTTAACTTCCATTTCTGTTACAATGATCAATAAGCAAAAATGATTTTTTTCTTAGTTCTTCTCGTTCATGTCTTAGTTTTGGCAACATTTAAATAGTCTTTTGGCAAGGGAAAAATAAACGCTAAATGGCAGGATTGTCTATTTAATAGTTTTATCAAATATAGTTTTTTGATGAAGAAAAATTTAAATGGACGACTCGCAGTTATTTTTTGCATTTCCATTACATTTATTTAAAGTATATTTGAAATTTTATTGATGATAGAAAGCTATTTTCTGACATTCTGGGTATGTTTTTGAATCATTCTATCATTTTATTTTACAAACGTATATCTTCCATTGTTATTGCAATGGAGAATATTGAATTAAAACTGCTTTAGGGAATAAGTTATCCAGACTCGTGCATTTTACATAGAATGTATATCCTTTATTCTGATAACATTTAACTACAACTATATGTAGTTTTTTCATATTGTAAAATAAACTTTCAAATAATAGAATATTTTTTAATTATCTTAGACGGTTCATTGGTTTCAAACTAAAAGAAGAATTTTTCTATTTACCTCAATAAACATAATATTTAATAAACAGAAATAAAGAGCAAATAAATAGTTGATTAATATGGGAATCGATACGATTTTTTCTGTCTTTGTTTTATTTATTTAAAATGTCTTGGAAATCTCATCTCAGATAATGTTTTGAAGTTACTTTTTATAACAATTTGAAATATTTTGCCAATTTATTTAAGGAATTATAACTCTTTCCTTGATACAGTATTAAACAAACGAAGTCGTGGCTTTAATTTCGGTACCAATTATTTTCAAATATATATAGTTTATGACAGGGTAAAATAAACTTTTAAATAGTAGAAAGTTTGTCCAAATTTATATATAACTCATTTATTTTCAACCAAACAACGAATTCTTTTTTATTTAACCCTATATTTTTATAATATTTTGTAATTGAGAAAAAAAAACTTAGTGTATAGATATAGTTGATATATTCCTAAAAAAAGAATGAAATATTTCAATGGAAATAAAAAAAGCTGACAAATGGTTAGCTATTTTGAAAAAAATTCATTTTAACATTCAATAGCTCATTTTTATATATTAAAACATTATTATAATATATATAAGTTAGAAAACCTTAAGTGATACTACTTTCATACAGAAAAAGTTTAAAAAAAAATTGTCATGGCAACTAAAATCATAAATTAAATTTTTTCTAAATTTATTTTTTGAAAAAAAATAAAAACTTAGATGGTTCATTAATTTTAAACTAAAAAGAAGAGTTTTTCTACTTATATTAATAACTTATAATATTTAATAAAACAGAAATAATTAAGGTATATAAATAATCGATTAATATGGAAGTCGATAAGATTTTTTCTGTATTTATTTAAAATATCTTGGAAGTCTCATTTTGAGATAGATGTTTTGAAGTTACTTTATGACAACTAATGAAACATATTACCAATTTACCAAGAAATCATACATATCCCATTGCTACAGTGCAAACGAAATTGTGTTGTTAATTTTATATGATTTATCTTCAAATGTATATAGTTTTTAGGCAGGATAAAATACAGTTTAGAATTGTCAATTTCTGTTTATACCCCATTTATTTTAAACCAAATAAAGAAAAATAATAGTAATATTTGTAACTCAGAAAAAAAAAATAGTGTTTAGATAGAGCTGATATATTTCTAAAGAAAAGAATGAAATATTTTAATGGAATTAAAAATCCTGCAGATGATTATTTTGAAATAAAAATTTCTTCAACATTCGATAGTTCATAATATTTTGGTAACTCGGAAATAACATGTTTTGAAAATAAATTCAGTTCATGGACAAGTAAAGAATAGATACAATTATATTTAAATCGTAAATTAACTCATAATATTTTGTAACTCGAAATAACATGAATTGTGAAAAATATTCAGTTCATGGACGAATGAAGAATCGATACAATAGCTTCTACACCAATACATTTATTTAAAAACATCTTGGAAATGTTATCTCGAGATAGATCAGTTATTTTCCTGATATTCTACCAAGTATTTTACCTATTCATTTAAGAAATGCATCTTCCATTGACTAATGCAATATTGAATGAAAAGAATACTTCCACTGAACAGTAAATCCAGACTGTCTGTTTATCATATCATAGAGCAAATATTCTAGATCTCGACATATATATGACATCTTGATTGCTTAAATTATTTCTTAATATTTTTGTAACTCGGAAATAACATAAGTTATGAAAATTAAATTCAGTTCATGAACAAGTAAAGAATTGATACATACGAGTATGCTTCTTACACCATTATATTTATTTGAAAAATCTTGAAAATCTTTTAGCTCGAGACAGATAAGTTATTTTCCTGACATTCGACAAACATTTTAAAGGTTCATTTAAGAATTACATCTTCCATTAAATAATAAAATGTTGAATAAACCAAAATACTTTCACTGAACAGTAAATCCCGGCTGGTGCTTTTCCCATATAGCAAATATCATAGTTCTCGACGTATATGTAAATATATAAATATCATAATACTGACCTATAGATATATAAACATAAATTATGAAAAACTATTCAATTCATAGACGAATAAGGAATCGATAAAAACTGCTTCTGACGCCATTATATTTATTTAAAACATCTTGAAAATGTTGTCTGGAGACAGATCTGTTATTTTCCTGACATTTCCATGAATACTTTCATTGAACAGTAAATCCAGACTTGAGCAGAGCAAATATCATAGTTCTCATATATATATATATATATATATATATAATATATATTTATTTCAAAATATTATATATATATGTATATATATATATATATATGAGTTTCAAAATATTATGAGTCAATGCTATATATATATATGGCATTGACTCATAATATTTTGAAACTCGAAATAACATGATTTGTGAAAAAATATTTAACTCATGGACGAAATAAAGAATCGATACAAATGCTTTTGACTCCATTATATTTATTTAGTAAAACATTTTAGAAATCCTATCTGAGATAGATAAGTTATTTTCCCGACATTCCACGAAACATTTCACCAATTCATTTAAGAACTTATATATCTTTCATTAACTATTTTAATGTTGGAAATGTTTTCTTGAGCAGTGGATTGGAACTCGTGAATGTTTTGCCACAGAACTCGTCTCCCAGTTCTGGTAAACATTTATCTACAAATAAAAATAGTTTATCGCTAAGGGGGAAAAGAAGCATTCAAATGGTAGAATTCTAAAATGCTATCTCGAGATAGATCTGTTTATTTTCCTGACATTCTACGAATAATACCACTGAAGAGTGAATCCAGACTTGGTGCAGAGCAAATATCATAGATTTCGTCGTGTATGATTATATGTATGGTATTGTAAATTATCTGATAATATTTTTGTAACATTGGATATAACATAAATTGTGAAAATTATTCAACTCATGTGACGAATGAAGAATTGATACTATTGTTTTCTTACTCGATTATATTTATTTGAAACATCTTGGAAATGTTATCTTTAGACAGATATTTTCCTGATATTCTACAAAACATTTTACCGGTTCATTTAAGAAATATATCTTCCAGTGTCTAATACAATGTTGAATAAACAAAATGCTTTCACTTAACAGTAAATCCAGACTGGTGCATTTCCCATACAATAAATATAGTTCTCGATATAACTCATAATATTTGGTAACTCTGAAATGTCCTAAATTGTGAAAAAGTCTTCAGTTCATACGCAAGTAAAAATCAATACAATTTCTTATTCCATTATATTTATTTAAAACATCTTGGAAAATGTTATCTCGAGATAGATCTGTTATTTTCCTGACATTCTACGAATAACTGAACAGTAAATCCAGTCTGGTGCAGAGCAAATATCATACTTCTCGACCTATATATGTGGATATACATATATATATGTATATATATATATATGTATATATATATATGTGTATATATATATATTATATGGCATCATAAATTAACTCATAATATTTTGTAACTCAAAAATACCATAAATTGTGAAAAAATATTCAATTCATGGACGAAATAAAGATTTGGTACAAATGTTTTTAGTCCATTATATTTATTTAAAACATCTTGGAAACCCTATCTCGAGACAGATAAGCTATTTTCCTGACATTCCATGAAACATTTTATTTAAGATCTTATATATCTTCCATTAACTATTATAATGTTGAATATATTCCAAAAATGCTTTTCTTGAACTGTGGATTGGAGCTCGCGAATGTTTTGCCACAGAACCCGTGTCCCAGTTCTGGTAGCATTTATCCACAAATAAAAAATAGTTTATCGCTGGGAGGGTAAAAGAAACGTTTAAATGGTAGAGAATTTTTGTCGAATGCGTTAGGCAGCCCATTTATCTCTTCCCGCTGGTCCCGGAGAGGGAATTCTTTCACTTGAATAGCCTTTAAAAAAGCGATAAATCAATTACTGACTTAGACCATCTATTTTCCAGGCCCTATTTATTTAATACTTCTTCGTCGTAAGAATTATCCTATTAGCCGGCGGCTATTTTTTTATCGCAAACCGAACGTAAATCTGGATGGATTTGAAACGGTTTTGTTGGGGGTGCAATTACCGGAATAGCGGAAAGTGTTTGCGTATAATATTACTTTCATGAATGGTTTCGGGTTATACATTAACTTAATGAAGACAGCACTGGTGCATTCGTTATATTTCTATTAATTACGCTAGTAGCATTTGGATGAATTTTTAAGAGCTTTTCTAGTATATATTTAACAATAAAAAACAACAATAACATTGGTTATATTCATTCACCATATAATTTTCGTAATATTATTATGTTTCCGCTAATTGGATTTATTACTTCGCATAAAATTTACAAGAGTTTTATATGCTGCAGTAAAAAAATATATTATATTTCTTGAATTTTTGAAAAGGTTATTTGTTAATGATATAATTTTTATAATATAATTATATGTCATCAGTTGTATAATTTATACTTGAAATAATGAATTTATAAGAGATTTGTATTAAAATGTTTTAAAAACGAGTAATATTTTTAAACTTGAAAATAACTTGATAGATTTAAATTACATGTATAGAAGTATACAAGGCAATATATTCAAAGTAATACAAGCAAAGAATGCAGTATGCAAAGCACTGCATGCAAAGGGTAGGTTCAATTCGTGAACAATTTAAAAAATGTTTCCTTAGATAATGTATGATGTCGATGAAGAGAAGCTCAAATATGTTTGAAATTATTTCGTCAATCACATTTATTTTTAATTTAAAATTAACCTATTTTTATAAATTAAATTTAGTAGATTAAATTGTCTCAACTAAAACAATATTGTGAATATGTAATTTTTTATTCAAGGGGAATATAACCAAAGTCCCACTTTTTAAAAATGCTGTAAAAAAAAGACCGACTCGTCACAATGAGTTTAAATTTTAACTGAAGATACTTGAAGAAGGGGGAAACAATATGGACATAAAAAAAGTTCCAAAAAAAAAAGTTACACCAATTTTTCCCATCCAATTTGGTATGACTTAGACGTGGTGGGATGGGCTTTCCACTAACAGTGTCCCAACTGTTGAATGACTTGGAAATCATTTTTTTTTTCCGTCTAAAAACCGAAACAATCAATCAATCATTAAACAACACAGTAGGTTTAATGTGAAAGACTTGCCAAATACGTTGTAATATCGATTCAAAATATCACTAGCAGCCGAATTACTTTCTTTATGCCGCTTTCTTTCAGCGCCATCTATTAACACACTTTGAAACTTTTTTGACGCCGTACCATTTTCCCCTTCGGTTCAAATTTGAACTTATTGTGACGTTTGACGTAATTTGAACTCAAAGTTCTTTTTTACAGAATTTTTGAAAGTAGTTCAATAAGTTCACTTTTCCAATAAGTATCCAATAAGTTCACTTTTCCATCCAATAAGTTCACATTTACATCATTTTAGCACGATAACACTCTTTTTACAGCATTTAAAAAGTAGTTTAATTATAAACACCCTGTATATATAAGCAAATATATATTTCACTATACAATTAATCTTCATAAATCTATTTGCCAGAATGAATAAATATGTTTCTGCTATAAATCGATACGTCTAGCAAAATGAATATACCGTATCATAAAATCAATTCATATATTTTTACTAATATTTATTAAAAGGATTTCCTACAAATATACATTTGCATTCAATGCTCATTTGTCATAAAAGAAAAGAAACTCGTATTATGTTTTTTAAAACTCGAACCATGTTAAAGAAATTAATGAAACACAACAGAAGGCACATCTAACCAAATTGGATTGAAAGAGCACTCCCTATACACACGTTTTAAACTTTATTATCTTCACCAAAATCCAGTTACGGGATTTTGCAAAAATTTTTACTTTCTCTTTCAGACTAGACTTAATCCAATAAGTTCTCTTTTCAAAATAATTCGATTTTTAACCACCGCTGAATTCGTCCGTGTTTAAAACCGAAGAAACAAGAAGAAATTTTTAGCTATGTCATATTTAATTACGATGCAGAATTGATTGAAGCAGCTTTCAAAAATAATATAATAAATAAATACAATACAATATAATAAATGAATTTTTTGTTGCTTTCAAATGACGCATTTGGACTTGAGGTGAACCGACACTGGAATAAAATATATGTATGGCAGAAAATGCCGCAAACTCAAACTAACCATCGATGTGGGCGCTTATACAATCTGTCTAAATCCTCATGGTATCTCCTTGTTCTTTATTTCTAAAAAACAGTGACTGCAATGCAGTCTACCAGAGAATTTGAAGACGAGCCCCTCCTACACATTATCATTGGTCTAAGAATCGGAAGATCCAACATTACCCAGCTTTGCATTTGCGGAGACCTGATACATGGCACTCATATTTTGCCAATGTAATTAAGTACGAACTTTCTTCAGAGGCAACATTTATAGGTTTTCGCCTTGCTACGCTCCTTCTGAAACTCAAAAGAAATTTTCTGACCTATAAATAAATTATACCTATTAGATTTTCCTGCAATAAATCTATAGGTATAAATTATACCTATAAATTATACCTATAGTTTGCGTCTCTGAATACATGTGGGGAACTTTAAATTTGGAGTTCATTTTTGGGTTTCAAATCGAGTTCCTCCGGTTTGGAAATGCATTGCCCACCAAGTTCTCTATTCATATAATAAAATAATATTTTCAACCAATAATGAATATTTAGTAATTAACTGCTGATATACAAACAAGAGTGGGAAACAATGGCAATGACACCTTACTAAATTTGATTTGTTTGGGAAAAAAGGTAAACTGATATTCCAAAACTAATATATTTAATTGACATTTAACAATTCTTCAAATACATTTTTCATTGACATGGAAATCGTTATGTTCAAATAATAATAATATTAATATTTATTAAATCGCACCTAATCGATTGTATCTTCATCATTGAATTGCATCTTTAACACCTACAGTTTAACATGAATCCCCCATTCGTCCCTTCCCTAGCGCGCATGCTCTTAAAAGGAAGTAGAATTATTTAGCTATGAGCAGGATATCTAATTACATCGCTACCGTCAACATTGATACCACTAAAGACCAATAGCCAATTGTCTATCTAAAAATAAAAGTGAATTATTTAACTGCAGGATATTTTTAACAACATGACAACCAAGAATACGCATTTCAGAATGGCATTTTTAAGAACAATAACATTAGAAATTTACTGCACAGAATTGAATTTGTATCACCTATATGAAACGTATTAACATTTTATTCACCAAAGCCTCCAACTTCTATGCCAGTGAGATGCGCGATCATTAATATTAAAAGGTAATTAGTCCACTAAGTGCAAGTTCCTTGGAGGTCTTGTTTTCAGGATATAGAAATCCAGTAGGCAGTACATTTTATTAATCCATCTAAACGAACAATTGATGAACAAAAATGTATTTTTATAACATTTATTGCAAATTATTCAGATCAGTTTCTTCATGCATAAGTAAATCAAATTGGTTCCAAAAATTTAATAACTATTGAATCTGAGCTAATGTTGATTTTTGATTTGATTCGATTCTCATAATCCATGTTTAAGCTCTCAAAAGCATGTAGAATAACTTAGTTACATCATATCTAATTATAATGCAACATTGATCACAGAAAATCTTTTTTAAAAAAGTGCATACAGAATAACCTTTTCTACA
This sequence comes from Caerostris extrusa, assembly GCA_021605095.1. Lineage (NCBI taxonomy): Eukaryota > Metazoa > Arthropoda > Arachnida > Araneae > Araneidae > Caerostris > Caerostris extrusa. Next base: position 54,505 of record BPLR01009168.1, read on the forward strand.
AGAATATAAGATTCAAATTAGAAGTAATTATCTACCCTTAACAGTTATATGAATTTGTAGGGATTTTTAGTGTCAAAGCATCCAACTTTCCTGCCATTAAAGTGAGTGATCGTTAAAAAGGAAAGTATTATACAAGTCTCAAGAAATCTAATATCTTCAGGATATACTCATTTGACCATCCATTGTGAATCTATCTGAAAAGGAAAAATCGTCTATAGTTTACTGACATTTGTCAAATTTCTTCATATCAATTTTTTGCATATGTACAAAATCAATTCGGTGCAAAAATAATATTTATAAGACCATACCTAAAGTTGATTCGGATTCGAACCCTGCCACCCATGTTCAAGATCCCCAAAGGCAAGTAGATTTATTTTGCTACAAGCATATCTAATTACGCTGCAATATCGATCGCATATTACCTCTAAAAATAAAAGCACATACATTTATCAATTTCTACAAGAATATCAGAGTCAAATTAGAAGCAATTTTCTACTTCTGGCAGATTTACCGTATGAATTTTTATGGATTTCTGGTATCAACATTTTATTAATCAAAACATCCAGCTTCCCATGCCAGTGAAGTGCGCGATCGTTAAAATTGAAGGTAATCACCCCACTATGTGCGAGTCCCGAGAGGTCTTCTAACGTCTTCAGGATACACCCAGTTGACGATCCAATTCCCAAAGCGTGCGTGTATTGGCCTCGTTTGAAAAGACTGCAAACATCGATTTTTGGATAATGAGCCGTCATTTTTGATAGCTTCAGAGTGAAGTTCTGTTTTTTATACTTATAACGGGATCTTGCACGACCACCTGAGAATTAATTAAAAAGTTAATTCAGCTGTAAGTTACCAGTTTTTTTTCTTCTTCTTTATATAACAAAAGATTTTTAAAGTTATATTTTCACGAAGCTAATATTAAAAGGAATGTATTGATGTTTTTTAAAAATATCCACATTTATGAGTCTGATAGTCATCTTACACGTAAGCAGCAATGTAATTATTGCTTGAATAAAACTTGTTACTTCCATTATTAGTTTGTTAAAGAAGGGGCAGGCATGATAATGAATATTTTTATTATTTGTAATTAAAAAAACAGTTACTTTTTATTTAAACACTTTATTAATTTGTAAAATACCTTAGAATTGTTGCTATTGGAAGTATATTAATTTAATATTTTACTGTATTTATAATTATGTTTTAATTTGTTCTGCTTAAATAAGTGATATAAGAAAAATTAACAGCTTCAAATTTAATTAGACAGGAATAAAATATATTACCACAACGTAATCATGCATTATTAACGAAACCTTTTTTTTAACTAGGCAATTATTTTACTTAAAATGTTTAACCATTTTTTTTTTTGTACAAAAGAATGTATATCTTATCTCCAATTTATTCAATATAATGCTGAGAATAATGAAAACATTTTACAAAAATATAATGAATTCAGTTATTTCAAATTTGTAACTATAGTTAGAGACAGTATTGATTATTTTAATTGGAACGGCAGCAAAGTATTCTAGAAATATAGTTAACTGACATTGATAGTTAATTCCAATTGAATGCCGTCTGATTACAAACACAAATACATACGATTTCAAATTCAAATACATACAAACAAAAATATACAAATACACATGTTTTGACAAAAATCTAATTTCTATTAAATGACTTATTTATTACAGAGATTTGTTACAATTTTCATTTGTATTAAATCACAATTTTACAATAAATCCAAATGTATTTTTAATAAAGTTACGAAATAAAGATTAAGGATTATTACCCATAAAATATTCGGATATTGCTTTCAGGAAACGTAATTTTCCGTATACTTTACCACTTTCAGTTTTGGACATTTTTTGTAAAATCTGAGATTTAAAAAAAAAAATTCACAATTTTTATATATAATGTTTATTCACATATTTTTTTTAAATTTCTTTCACGAGCTTTTTATGCATAATATTTATTGATTTATTATCCATAAATTAAATGAGTGTTACTTTTGGGAGTGGGGTTGCGATCTTGATAATTTTATCGCGTTTTTGGCCACTTGCAATTTTATTTTTAAATATCTTTTATGACTTTTTTTTTTTTTTTAAAGATAGTCTGATGAAAGCAAAAGACAATTTTATTTCAAAGTGAAAATGAAATTTTTCAAGAAAAAGAAATTGTTTGGTATTCTATATTTTTTTAAAGATTGCCGTTATGCATTTTATTCTTATATCAAATTCTAAATTTTATGGGTAACTTGTAGTCGATTATTAAGTATTTTTTATTAAACTAATAATAAAATAGGGATATATATTTAAAATACTGTGATTATATAATACATATATATATATAATCTTTTATTACAGAAATGCTTTGGTTGTTTGAATTTTATATATTTTTTTCTTTAAAAGTAGCTACGAATTAGTTTTGCAAAAAAGGAAAATGGATGTTTTTAAACCGGTTATTAATATATTAAATTGGAAATGGCAGTTGTTGTAATAATTAATATATATATATTTAGTTACCCTAAGCATCTAATTAAAATAAAACTTGAACAAAATAAATGAGTGATCATTAAATAATTTTATGGGTAATCTGTATATCGGCCCAACAAATTATTTTTTCTGAATTTAGTTTTCATTCCCAAGCCGTTATAGATAATTAAGTATTATTTCGCAGATTTCTGAATTTTTGAAATTAATAATTTTTTAAATGGTCATTCACATTATTTTGTCAGCATTGCTAATTCAGAATTAATTTTTATTGCATAATTTACATTTCATTCCTAGTAATTCATCCCCCTTTTTTTTAAAAAAAGAAAAATTTTTTAAAGTAATTTTTTAAAGCTTTTTAATAATAGTTAAAAATATATCTTTTAATTTTCATTAGGAAAACTTAAAAACGAGGCTGATAGGAAACAAAAGCTTCAATATAAAATATATGGCCTCAATATTATAATGCTGTGATGGCGTTTCTAATAATACTAGGCTTGCCTTTATATGTATACATATTAGCTTTATACGTATAAATAAGTATATATATATATATATGCAGAGAGATATAAAGATTATAGATATATCTATATTTATTAAATATTTATATCTATCATATATGTACACAAAGAGAGGACTCGGGAATACATACTGTAGTGTAATCATTGTTGAGCATGATCTTAAGTATAATGATAGAATACCACAAAACGTTACATTGTTGGCGTTTCCAATATGTTGGCATTCTTAGAAATTATTTTCAATATTTTCTCATTTCCAATAGTTAATTCCACTAATGGTGGCAGGTAGGAAAACAATGCTGGCAGCAAAGTTTAAAAATGCCACGCTACATAAAGCTTTATTTAAGAAAGGCAGGCCTCTCGTTATTATGAAGGAAAGGTAGACATGCTTGTCGATTAATCACTCTAACTACTAAGCCTTACTAATTATAGTAAGTGTGTAAGTAAGTGTCTAGACATTTAACGTCTATAAAATTATTAGCGGAAGAGGCCACTTAGCGGAAAAGCTTTAGGAAGTTCGGCACGTAATTAGTAAATAGACAAATTCCATGTTACATACAGTTTTAAGTATTTTGGTGATTGTGCAGTTTTTATGAAGGCATTAATATGAGATGTGTGGTCTGTTTGTTAATTTTAGAAAATATTTCGTGGTAATTTTTGTGCTGAAATGATAAACTATCTTTTATATTCTTTACTCATATATGGAAAATATGTCTAATTATGGTAATGTATAATATGTGATTGTTATTAAACAATATAGTATGTTATTAAACAATATAGTATTGTTTCTATATACATTTAAGAATTGTTTCTATATGGAATATCGAAACAATTTAAATACGCTACATTGCATACGTGCAGCATTATAACAGCAGTGCAGGTCTTGCTTATGGCATAAAGATTAACTATCTCTGTATTGACAGCTGTATATATATATATATATATATAAAAGGGAACACATGCTGTCGTGTAATCGTTATTTATGCATGATAAGTATAGTGATAGAATAATACAAAACGTCACATTGTTTGCTTTTCCAATATGTTGGAATTCTTAGAAATTATTAAAAATATTTTTGCATTTTCAATAGTTAATTCCACTAATGGTTTAGTTGCAGGTAGGAAAACAATACTGGCAGCAAAGTTTAAAATGCCACTCGCATGAGCTTAAGCTTTGTTTAAGAAAGGCAGGCCTCTTGTTATTATGAAGGAAAGGTAGACATGTTTGAAGATTAATCACTCTAACTACTAAGCTTACTAATTACAGTAAGCGTGTAAGTAAGTGTCTAGACATTTAACGTCTATAAATTATTATTAGCGGAAGAGGAGCACTTAGTGGAAAAAGCATTAGGAAAGTTTGGCACGTAATTAGTAAATAGACAAATTCCTGTTGCATACAGTAAGTATTTTGGTGATTGTGCAGTTTTTATTTAAGTGTTAATATGAGATGAGTCGCCTGTTTGTTAATTTTAGAAAATATTTCGTGATAATTTTTGTGTTGAAATGAAACTATCTTTATATTCATTACTCAGATATACATGGAAAGTATGTCTATTTATGGCAATGTATAGTATAATATGTGATTGTTATTAAACAATGTAGTATGTAATAAGCTACCTTTAGTTGTTTTCTGAACTATAGAAACAATTCAAATAAGTTCTTATTTTTAACTTACTTGAAGTTTTATAAAATTGCTTTTTTTTTTATTTATAAGATAACGAAACATAATTATAGCAATACACTGTTAACTCTCCATAAATTTAACTATTGTATTTTCAATGATAGTTAAAAAGGTATCTTATAATGTAGAAAACAAGGCTGTTACAAAAGCTGAAAATAGAATTATATGGCCTGAATATTTAGCTATGATGGTGTATTTAATATCGGTTTGAATTTATATGTAAATATATTAACTGTATAGGTAAACATAGTGCATTACGTATAATATTCATATATATATATAGACAGAGAACATTTTTATATATAATATATGTATACTGTTTGTCATATGCCTAATGGCAATTAAATACGCTCTGGTCTTTGTTATGGCTTCATGTTCGAAAAAGCAGTGGCAGGGATGTTTGTTTGTGGTTCGGAATTCACATTAAAATTTGTCTAGGCCTAATTAGCCAGCAGTGTATATATGACTATATAGCAACAAACCAAACCTCGTCCTATATGATTCGGGGTTACATGCTGTAGTATAATCGTTATTGTGCATGATAAGTATAATGATAGAATAATAAAAAAGTTACATTGTTTGTCTTTTCCAATATGTTGGCATTCTTAGAAATTATTTAAAAATATTTTCCATTTTCAATAGTTAATTCCACTAATGGTTTAGTGGCAGGTAGGAAAACAATGCTGGCAGCAAAGTTTAAAAATGCCACGCTACATGAGCTTTATTTAAGAAAGGCAGGCCTCTTGTTATTATGAAGGAAAGGTAGACATGTTTGAAGATTAATCACTCTAACTACTAAGCTTACTAATTACAGTAAGTGTGTAAGTAAGTGTCTAGACATTTAACGTCTATAAATTATTATTAGCGGAAGAGGAGCACTTAGCGGAAAAGGCATTAGGAAGTTTGGCACGTAATTAGTAAATAGACAAATTCATGTTTCATACAGTTTTAAGCATTTTGGTGATTGTGCAGTTTTTTATGAAGGCGTTAATATGAGATGTGTGGTCTGTTTGTTAATTTTAGAAATTATTTCGTGATAATTTTTGTGTTGAAATGATAAACTATCTTTATGTTCATTACTCAAATATATATGGAAAATATGTCTAATTATGGCAATGTATAATATGTGATTGTTATTAAACAATGTACTATGTTATATACATTTAAGGTTTTCTATATGAAATATCGAAACAATTCGAATAAGCTCTTATTTTGATTTATACAGCGAAGTTTTTATAAAATTGCTTTTTTCATAATTTGTAAAATAACGAAACATAATTACAACAATACATTAACTCTTCCTGAATTAAACAATTTTATTTTCAATGATAATTAAAATACAATAGTCTAATTAAATTAATTAAAAATTAAATTAATTTAATTTAATTAATTAAAATTTTATTAAAAAGGTATCTTAAAATTCTCACTGGGGAAAACTTAAAAGAAGGCTGATGGGAAACAAAAGTTTAAAATGTGAATTGTATAGTCTGAATACAATAAAGTTGTGATGGCGTAACAAACCAATAATACTTGGCTTGTCTTTATGTCTTATGTTGTTATGTATTATACGCACGCTACGTATATATATATATATAAATATTTATTATTTTCAAGTAAAATGAAACGGGGCTTTTTTTTTTTTTTTGTAAAATTTGAATTTAGGTAATAAAATTCAGAAATTAAATCATTTTTAAGATTTTTTTTAATGGAAATATAAATAACTTCTAATATATTTTTATTACATTAAAATATAAGCATTGCATTCAAACATCTATCTGAATTTTTCTTTGAAGTTATATATTTAAAATTACAAGATTATTTTTGTCTAATTAGATTCAATCAATATTTTTGAAAAAATAGATAATTTTTCTTTCTGTGTAGTCATCTCTTTATTATTATATTTATATATTAAATAATTTTTGTTGGCAATTAAAAAATTTCGTAATCTTAGTCCAAATAGTAATTATATTTTAGAATCCTGAAATAATAACTGCTAGAAGTTACATGGTTCTTTATTTAAGTTTGCTTTTTTAAAGCCATGTTCAAGAATTTATCTTTCTGATTTTTTCTAAGTTGTCGGAATTTGAGGCTTTTAGTCCTTAAGCATAAAAGGGCAGGAAGAAATACAAATAAAAACACAGAAAAACTAATCATATTATTAAAAATTTATTATTTATCAACCATTACACTCACTTTTGTGCTAAGAACTCCTAGATAAAGAAGGCTAGCTTAGATAGATACGGTTGAAAGATCAGGAAACCAATTTTCAAGGATTTTAATAAATGAGTTACGTTTTTATTTCATTATAGGTGTAACAGTTGTTTGTTTTCCATCTTTAACACAAATGCAGATATCTTATTTAAATAAGAAGTAGTAGTATATCGAAGTTTTATCTGCTTAATATTAAGTCTCCTGATCAAACCGCTAGCCATTATTTCCAAATTTTGGTGACTTTAAGTCAAATTGCATATTACACTTGTTTAATATTTGCCAATTTAAAAAAAAAATCCATTTTTTTTTTTTAAATGCAATTGTGTATATTCTAAATAAATTGGAAATAATATATTCAAATATATTTTTAACTACGAAAGAAAATTTTAAAAATATTTTTATATAGTTGCAAAAATAATTATTATTTATTATACTTTTAATAAATAACATCTTACATTTTTAAAAAGAATTCAATTTGCCTAAATCAAGTGAAATACATTGTTCACTAATGGAAATTCCCGAACCGAAATAAAAAAAAAAAAAAAACAACATAAACTTAACCAACAATGTCCCTTACACAAAATTAACGAATCATCAAAAACCCCTTCGTCCACCTTTTTTTTTAAATGCAAAACATCTGCGAATTACTTCCTACATTAATCAAACACCCCCGTAAAACCCCTATCAGTGAAAACCAATCATTGTCGGACATCCCATAATCTTTAATTTAAAACCACCAAACAACGAAAGCACCGACTTGATGAAAGAAACCATTGGGGTGAGAGAGAAAAAAAAACCACACCACACAATGTTTAAGATAACCCCCAATCAATTCATTCAATTCCAGCATCACAAACAGCCACCCAATCACTCCTCTGTGGGGTCCCAAATGAAAGGGCCACTGGAGGATTAAGGAGGTGTCTGTTTGAGGGATGGACAGGGGCAGGTGTCCCAGGATAGGGGCCCTGTCCCGCACCTATCTGGAGTGGAGGAACTCGCACCTGAGGACTACCTCATTTCCATGAGGAATCCATCGCTCTCTCTGTTTCCCGGATCGATGCTGCTTCCCTTTTACTTTGCATAGCAGACATTTTGGAGTGATGTTTCTAATCCCCCCTCTGGAAGACATTAGGTCTGGAGGGGGTTTCGTGGCTAGATGGATGGCCTTTCCTCTGGACGATTTGGGTGACGAGCAGGTTGTAAGGAGGGCACGGCTAAGCTTGTCATGTGTGGTGTCAGGGTCGTGGGGACGAAATTAATTTAATGTGCGAGTTTCGTCAGCAGGTAGTCGCGCTAAGCGAAAATTAATTTAGAGGGTTTCAGATTTGTTCAGCAGAAACTTCCTGCAAAGATTAAAAAAATATTTAAATCATTATTTAATGAAATCAAACGAATCATTTTTAAATAAATATATTCAAAAGATTCTTATCAAGAATTCAACAAATATAATGTATTAATACTTGCTGATATAACGTGGCTATGTTTTGTATGTATGAATTTTTGAGTCAATGTTTTTAGGTTCCACTTAGTACTCAATCACATTATTCCAAAGATACAACAAATTTGCTAATGTAATGGAAATCTATAATATAATTTCATTACAATAATACAATTTAATACTCTCAATAACGTAATTTGATCATTTTTGGTACATATTGACTGTAAATGGTTTGGATACATGAGTGAATGTTTTTAAGTTTTGCTTAGTACTCAGTCACAATATGCCAAAGATTGAGATTTCAATAATATAATTTAATATGCTCAATAATGTAATATGCGAAAATTAATTTGGGAGGTAGGTTCAGATAATGATGCATATCATTATTGGCATCATTATCTGACTGTAAGTGGTATGGATTTATTAAGAGAAGAATTCCTCCTCATATTCATTTCTTTTAATAGCCACAAGATTTTCTTTACACTAGCAAAATTTTCTGTATTGTAGAGCTAAATGTTGTGAAGATTCTGATCATAACTAACCTACATTTTTAAATAAATTATGTTTTTTTTTTTTTTTTTTTTTTGTAACTAAATCGTGGGCTGATGGAATTATCCGTGATTTTCATAACAATACTAGCGTATATGATCCGACGATGGCCAATTAGAGCGAAATATTATGTTTTTCACTTTGGCAAATTTAATTAAGAAAATATCAGTGAAGATGGAAAAGATATTCAGGGAAAATTAGCTAACATTAAAAATCTAAACTTCCCATTCGATAAGATAGAAAAGCTAACACTAAATGAGATAGTTATATAGATGATGACTGTCTGTTATATAGATTCACTACATTCAATCTGGAGCTTTCAAATTTGGTACGTACCACAGCAACCTGCACAAAATTGAGAATACCATTAAAACTTGAAGATTCATCTTTCCACCTCTTAATTCTTTCCTTATTAATTAAATATAAAAAAACTTAATTGGTGCCATCTAATGGCAATAAAAATAAGTTATTGTAAAAAAAAAAAATTAAGCAGAAATGTACAGTATTAGTTTTAGTATAGTATTAGTTTAATATTTAAAAACATCAAAAATAAATGACAGCGGAATTAAAAGTTAAAGCATTAATATATATATATATATATATATATATATATATATATATATATATATATATATATATATATATATATATATATATATTTAATTTAAGATAAGTTATTTAAAACGTCAAACTTTTAATTCTGCTTAAATATTTTTCAAAATGAAATTTACCAAAACTAAGTGTTTCATTTCCTGTAGCCGAGCAATTTCGGGATAAATCTATTGCAGCCGATGTGAAGATATAGGATAGACACAGTACGTAAATCTGTGGGCTAGACGGATCACACAATCTACTACCCGTACATTACTTGATTTGCCATTTCATTTTAGGCTTTTTGTAAATTAGTCTTACCATAAATGATTTTTTTTTTTTTAATTTCAAAAATTATTTCTTTTCGTGTGAAAATGTGGGGGCAGAATAGTGACTTAGACGGACTGCTCTTTATGTCTTCTGTACAAAATTTTATTTCTACTGCTATCGACATCAAAAATAGCAAGAATACTTATTATTGTCCGACAGAAAAGATATATAGCCTCAAGACCTCGTCATTTCGATAGTTCTTCTTGAAAAGTCCGTTTTGACTATTTTGATTATTAAATTTTGCTGTCGCTTTTATCCGTATTGATTTAATTCTTTTTAGATAACCTCTTGAAATACAAGGCAATTTAGCTAGTTTAATAAATAAATTTAATAAAAACTAATAAAGTTTAGAAAAACTTTAAAAAAATTTTAATTAAAAATAAAATATTTAAGTAAAATTAAATTATAAATGGCATTTGAAATTTTTTTTTCATTGGAATGCAAACATAATTTCTTGAATATATTTCTAATTGATTTCAGCTGTATCAAAAATGGACAATAAGAATATATATACAGATTTAATTTATTATTTTATATTAAAATAAAAATATGAATACATGAATAAAAGAGAATCAAAAATTATAAAGAAAAAAATTATGATGGATCAACTTAGATATAAATAAATTTATTTACATAAAACTTCAAACACCACCATTTAATGAAAAAAATTTAATAAATTCTTAATTTTGTTTATTGAAATATTGATTTATTTGTTTTATAAAAAGTGAATGAAACAAATGATTTTTTTGTATTATTTGATTTGATAAAACTTTAATGTTACTGTGAGAAAATCTAATTTTATTCTATAGGCAGCAATTTAGAATTATTTTGTTGCATTTTTGTATCATGAATAATATTATAAAAAATTCAAAAAAAAAAAAAAACTCAACTTTGACCTTTGAAACTAATTTATTTTGCTTCCAATTATTTGCAAAATTCTGCCGGTTCCCAGGTCATGCCGGTAATGAAATAAACAGATGAACTAGCAAAACATTCTTCCGTCCTAGTTAATTTTGAAATACCACTTGAGAAAACAAATAAATATCTGACGATAGCAATCAACTCCTTGGCAGAAAACCCTGAGATCAGGAAATGAGTAATAAACTTTATTTTATTAAACCGAACATCACAGGTTTTCCAGATTCGATTCTTAAAATATTTTTACATGTGAAATTGACAAGACTTACACACATTTTATACATATATTACTGATATACATACATTATCCATAGACATCTCCATCCCTGCCAAACTGCCTACTCAAAATGCAATAATGTTTTATCTATTAAACAGATTTTATCAGAAAGTGCTCGCTTTAAACGACTGAGGGAATTTAGATTTAATGTTACTAATCCATTATTGATTGTCATCCTAGGAGATAACTATTCTGAGAATTTTTTATTTTTAAAGACATTAATGAGCTGTAACTAATTTATAATATTTTTATGCAGGAATTTTATTAAAGAACGGATTTGTGTCTGGCCGAATCCGCCCTTGCGCTTTGAAAATTCAGCAATCAATCAACCTCTAATTATTTGAATTCAGTTTTAATGAACATTAAGATTATGTAGTTGAAAGAAGATGATTATTAAATAAAAATTTTAAAATAAAAATTTTTATATATGATTTTTTTCATAATTTAGGGTTACAAATTAACTGTAACCAAGTAATAATAATAACCATTTTTTTAATAATATATTCATTGAAAACAATTGATTCTCTAAGTATTATAGTTTTTAAATTACCAGAAATACACAAACAAACAAATATCTTGCTTTATGTAGTGAGAAATGGTTTAAAATTTTAAAAACTTCTTGTTTAAAACTTTAAAAGATTATAACTATATACATCTATATTATTCCTTCTGATATGGGGTTAGATTAATTATTCCTTGTTTATAACAACAACCTACGATTGAATTAGTTATTGGGAAATTTCTACAAAAAAATAAATAAAAATAAAAATGTTTCATAGATTTGTAAATCCTTTCGCCTTTTAAAATTCCCACTAGATTTTCTCTATTTATATAATGAACTGAATTGCCAATTCTTTATCATACTAGATCAAAGAATTAAGGATTGGAAACTTTTTAGAATACCACATAAAAGATTCTTCAACTCGACTCCCTCCTTCAATTCCCATTAGATTTCGCCGAACTTTATTTCCAAAGAATTATTAACTTCCTCTGCGACTACAATGCGTCACGGAACTAAATATTGGAAAGCCACCGTTTAATCGCTGGCACCAAGTACCAGAAACGATCAAACCATTCTCCTGCTCTGTGAACCACTAAAACGGTTTTTAGAAATAACGTTAATCCTCGCTAAAGAGATCTCTAGCGATTTCTCCCGGTATCTCTTTTCCCAATCAAATGGAAAAACTTCATTCTTCCCCTCTCCAGTCAAAGCAATAGGTCGTCATTGTGTCGTCGCTGAAGACTCTAAAGTATAGTGCCCCCAGGTTGATTGTGCTAATTTTTCAAGCCTGGTTGGATCGGCCACTGGCAACAAATTTCACTAAATAAAATATTGTAAATTAGTTGCAGTCTGTCTTAAGAAATTCAGGCCTTCTTCTGGATGGTTAGTAAATCTAAATTCCTCGATAATTTAAGACCCGAACAAAAAAAGTCATTTTATAACAAAACGTAACGCATTTTAATCGAGATGATGTCCCTATTCCATATCAGCAATACTGTAAAATGTGTGTGAAATGTTGTCCCATTTCACATCAACAAAAAATGATATCTCTTCCTGTGATATCTCAGGTTTAAGTTTTATTACCATTCAGATCTTGCCAAGTGTCGAGGATGTTCACCCCGGGCTCCTCAGAGTGTGTTTCAAGAGCTTTGGGACGGAGAATGTTTTCAGCTTGACTTCATCTCTTGTTTGGCTCATTACCAGCTATTCCCAGCAGACAGCAGGCTGAGGTGGGCTAAATTGGTTTCCAGGTCAAAGTTGAGTTTTTACTTTTGAGTACATAATTTTATTCATGTTCTAAAAAAATGCAACAAAATGAACCTGGGGCCTTGCCTATAAACCTAAGGTAGACCTCTGACAGTAACTTATGAACATCAAATCAAGCTAAAATTTGTTTCATTCACTTTTATGAGCAAATAATCAATATTTCAATAAACAAATTAAGAATTTATTCGTGGTGGTGTTTGAAAGTTTTATGTGAAATAGAGACATTTGCAGCCTAAGTTGATCATCATGAAGCTTTTCTTTTATAATTTTAATTCTCTTTTTATTCATGCATTCATATTTTTATTTAATATAAAATAACAAATTAAATCTGTGTATACTGTGCTTATTGTCCAGCTGAAATCGAATTAAATATATTCAAGAAATTATGTGAAAAATTTCCAATAGAACACTGAGCAATTTTACTTAAATAAAGTTTCTATTGGCACTGACTGGATTTTTATTAGAACTTATTCATTAAACCAACTATTACTGAATAACGACAGTAGCCAATAATCAAAATATTCAAGCAGACCCCCTCAGAGAGCTATCGAATGACTGGGTTTGAGGCTTGCAGCTTTTCTGTCGGATATCTTCTTGCTGGCCTGACTGATCGACAACGGCTAAATGACGCAGAAAGAACGACAGTCCGTCAAACACATTTTCACACGAAAAAAAATACTTTAGTAAAAAAATCATTTATGGTGCTATTACAAAATATAAAATGGCAAATACAATGCAGGTGTGTGGTCGCTCAGCCACTGCATCTTCATCGGCGGCCCATCCCGAAAAATTGCTCCTGGCTGAAATAAAGCACTGATTCACAGGTGAACTGTACAGAAAATATCTAAGCAGGAAAGAGAGTTTGATGTTTACCTTATCTTAAATTTATATGTATATATATATATATATATATATATATGTATAGTCTTTTAACTTTAATTCCGCTTGTCATTGACACGAGGGTTTTAAATATTAGGCTAATACTGCTGCTAAAACTGTACTGACATTGCTTGGTACCATAAGTATTTTGTCACCATTAGATGGCTTTTACATATTTAATTGGCAAAAGAATTAGAAAGATGAAATAGTCTTCAGTTTAATGTTATTTGTTTTGTGCGGAGTTGTGGTGCCAGCAAGCACCTACACCCTTGGCGACGTCATCATCTATAACTATCTTATTTAGTGTTAGCTTTCTATCTTATCTGAACACAATGTTAGCAATTTCCCTAATTCAAATCTTCGCATTTCTTAATTAAAGGCAAAGCAGCATAATGACTAGAGCTCTATTATACATCATCAGTCCTTTTATCTCTTGTATTGTTGTAATCATGGATAAGCTATCATTGCATTTAATTACAAAAAAAAAGCATAAGTTATTTAAAAATGTGGGTTGCTCAGAGATCTTCGGCATTTGGCTGCACAGCTGCTGGCTGACTGGCGCCAAGAGGCTGATTGTGCTTTACTAGCAACAAATCATACCACTTACGAGTGTGATGCCAGTAATGATATGCATCATTATCTGAACCTCCCAAATTAATTTTCGCATGTCTATTGAGCACTGGGCATCCATATTATTGAAATCTCAGTCTTTGACATTACTGACAGTACTAAGCAAACCTAAAAATACACGACCGCTCTGTATCAAGCCACGTCAATACCAAATGATCAGAGCCGTTATTGAAGCATATTAATACCATTGTGCCTGATAATCCCTGTCCAACAGATTTCCACTGCTCTTTGGAATTGTCTGACGTTGGTACTCGTGAGTGCTAAAACGACCCGATAACATAAGCGCGGCCGCCCTCCACATTATATTTGTTAATTCTTGATAAATTCTTTTAATTATTTATTTAAAAATGATTCGTTTGTTTCGTAAACCAATGATTTAGGCACGACTGCCGGAAGTTTCTGGTAAGTGAACCTCCTTTTTGACGAGAACTTTCTGTTTCGCATTTTGACACCAACCATTACTAACCATCGTCGGAAGAAGGCCGTCGTCAACCGCGAGCCCGCAGTTAATATTCTTTCCGGAGAAGTAAGACATCGCTTCCATGCAGGAAATG